>JAQGBV010000705.1:0-22760 GCA_034698685.1 Isotomurus pseudopalustris
GAAACTCATCCACGAGGCAGCGTGGGATTTTGTTACCTTTTCGCTAATTTGCATAACCCGTTGTTAAATACGTTGGATTGTGAGGTTGGCAAATCAGTTCCAGTCATCCTTGTGAAACTGGAACTTCCGGAAACATGAAGAATAAATAAAGCTCGTCTGAAAATCTTAAGCAGCATATTTTACAGAACTTTCTAACTTCTTTCCTTGTGGGTTTTTGAAAAAAAATTGTTTGGCAGCATAAATAATGCATTGCAAACTGGTGTGGAAAGTTTGTTCAACACAAGTAGATTTATATGTTTGGTTGCACAATCACCTTAAGGGTTGGGAGTACTTAGAAAGCAATATGAATATGAACCATATGAATAAAAACACATGGAATATGAAACTTCCTGAATTTTGAGACTTTTATGTGTAGGAGTGAGGAACTTCCAGTTCAAATACTTCAGCACCTGTTCAACCTGCCATATTTTATGGTGTGTTAAACTTTCGGGAAATATATGAAATTCAATAAAACCAGAATTCAATCAACAGTACTTTCATTTGTTATTTGTAACAGTCCAGCGAATTAAATTATTTTATTTGTCTCAGTATGCCATAATCATTGTAGTTATTATTAATTGAATTAATTATCAAGTTGACAAAGCATAGCCACTCCTCGTTTAATCCAGTGCTTCGGATGTTCCTGAGTGGGAATTAGAATGGGAAGCACGTAGTTAGTGGAATGGCCAGTGGTGGAAAGTGTTCCTCTTCTCTCAGACGTTTTGTACAGCGGAGACCGATACCTTCGACCTTCTTTAATTTCATCTTTCCCTTTCGGCTGGAGCCAAATTATGGGCATAGCATCCCACAGAATCTTCGGTTTCATTTCAGCAAGGCAAGCTCTGTAATAATTACAAGCATACCATTCGGAATTAAATGATGATGGCATTAAGAGAGAGAAAGAGAGTGGAAGATAGGAGGCTAATTAATTGGTACAAAGCCCACTTACTCTTGCCTATCCCATCGAGCACCATCGAGAAAGATTCCAGTGATGTATGCACCATCAGGTGCACTTGTGCCAATTGTGTCCTTCTCGTGAATTGCGAAATCAAATCCCAATTTGTCTATAGGGATAACATACTTCCTCGCGTAGTTCTGCATAACTCCAGTGAGGAAAGCTTGAGTGAAGAAGAAACCCGAGACCCAGAATACATTAGGCTTACTGCTATCATACCACGTCTAGAATGGGGAGAGAGTAATCAATAAAGGTGGTGTCATGTTGCCCCACACAGGTAGGTATAATTTGTCTACATCTCACCTGGAGGAATTGGAGTCTCGCCAAAAAGTCATTGATATAGGAGCCCAACGGTTTGAGACTAGGATAAGACACTTTGCTCCACATTGCAGGAATCCTTCCGTTCATTAAAGACACCGCAAGAGTTTCGAGATCGAGAGACATAAGGATGAGACCTTTGATTGCTTTTTGAATGTCAATTAAACTCTGTCGGATTCGCTTGAGTAATTTGTTGAATCTCTCCATCTCCTGGACAAGCACTGTGTTCATAGACTCCTCATAAGTAGTGGGGAACTTGGCCAGGGCCTGTTCAAGATTGAAGTTATCCGGCAATTTAGCCAAAATGTCCGCAGCAACTTCAGCTAACTTGGAGTCAAACTTCTCTCCACCTCCTCCAGCTTGTTCTTGAGTGAGCAACACAGCATCCAACAGTTCTCTCGTTTCTCTCAGCTCCCGACTCATATCCACGTTATCGTGCATCCCAAATATTTCAGGTTTCTGCGAAGGTGGAAGACTCTGAATGAATCCGATGATTTCCTCATACTCCACTTTCTCCGGAACGTAGTAAACTCCAGAAGGAGAGAACTTGTACTTTCTCTGAGTTAACATTTGAGGATTACAGAAGTCAGCGAGGATTGTGTTCAGCGTCCTTCTGTCCCAGTCATCCGTCACTCGACCTCCATAATTGCATTCTCCTGTCAAGTACGTTATCGCCTCGAATGGAACTTCAGCATACTCGTTCAAGTACATCTGAAGTTGCATCACAGATATACGAAGGTCGCTTTCATTAAACTGGTACGGAATGTTGAATCCCAATGCTCCAAACTTTCTCCTCTCCTGAATGACAGCGTGAAAGAAGCAGAGTCCGTAGAGGAGCTTCGCAAACGACATGTCTTTCTCAGGACACCCATTGTAGAAATCAGGATCGCTGATTGGGTCCGATGAGAAGGACTGCAACAGATTCTGCTTCAGTCCAGTTGGTGGTTCATTAATCATCTTGACGCTGTTCTGAAGGATTGTGACAGGGAACTTGGGAGACGGATATGATGTGAGCCAGAGGCGGAAAGTATTAGTGATTTTAGTTGAAGGCATGTCTTCACATATCTTGTCAAGCGCAGGCATCCACGACGCAGCCAAGTGGCAGTTCTGTAGAGCAACCCAAGTGCCTTCTTCAAAGGCATTCACAATCATTTCCTTTGCTATGGGTCCTTGTCCCTGACCCAAACTTATGGCTTCAAACTTCTCTCCTCCAAAGCCCATGTCTTCTGCAAACTTCAAAAGAGCCATCATCGGATCAGCTCCTGGTGACAGAATGAAGACGAGAGGTGTCAAGTGAGTAGAGTCATTGTAAGACTTGGCCAAGTCGAATGGAGGAGGGGTGACGAAACTGGGGCCGAGGTTGTTGCTCACGAACGATACAACCATAGGGACAATCTTATCTGGTCGGATGCATCTGATGACTAACATCTTTTCGAAATCTGATAAACTGTTTAGCCACGGAGGAGGGAAGGGCTGCATGTGAGGCTCCTGGTGTTGGTAAATCATCTCCCATTTCTTTATATTTGCTCTGAAGTCTGTGAGGAAGTTCTTAAAAACTGGAGACAACTCAACCATCCGACACAACTCATCCCAGGCTTGCTTCGGAAGCCAAGGAAGGCCGGGATTCGGAGTTTTGTTTTCCAGGCCGACTCCTCCGGTAAGGAGAAACTTGAACTGCGGTCTCTCCAGTTTATTCTGCGAGAGAAGAATGGAAACACACAAGACGAAGGAAAAGAGGAGTTTGTCCTTCTCAAAGAGACTTCGGCACACGTTGTTGTATAAACTCAAGGTGAAGTGATCGCTGAGGTTTTTCAGACGTGTGTCCAGATTCTTGCTCTTCTCACTGCGAAATAAAATAAAAGATGCACAAGGTTACGGCAAATCCCTCACGTGATTTTCAATAATGTGTCTCTAGATTCTACTTTCTTCTAGTATACTAACAGCTACACAATATTTTAAGGATTCCAAACACGTACAATCCTACGTAAATGTTAACACCTCCCTTCTTACCGTATTTTCCATAAAGGCTCAACCTTTCTCCTTGGAAAGTAGGCGTGAAATAACACGAATATTTAGATAGCTTTTAGATGATTACAGTTTCTGGGAAAATACTGAGACTTAAGTAAAAAAAAATGCGAGACTAATAAGCAAAAAGCATCTACAGACTACAGCTCATCGAAAGTAAAAAAGGAATTAGTTGGGAAAGTAAATAACTTCATTAGTTCTAGGCTTCTAGCGTGTGATGGTATTAATGGAGTTTGTGAGTCGATCTAGATAGCAATTTCAGTAGTAAGAGAAAGTGTAGGAAACAAGTCTCCCGAGAAGCCGCCTACCTGTGTTCGATGGACATCATGAAGAGATTGACGAACCAATTAAGACTGTACTGATACATGGGATCGATGTTTGGTAGTTCAGTAAGGGAAAAGAACAAGACACTCGTGTAACGAGCAATCGGTCTGTATCCGGCTCGACTCTTGTTGATTAACTTTTCAGTTTCCTGTGCGATGCTCTGCTTCTCAGTAATGTCGTTCGAAATCTGTTTGCTGGAGTCGAGAATCTCAATTGCAGTTTCATCCTCCAAAATATTCCCTTCGGAGCTACTCAGCGTGTTCAGAATATTGTCTTCCACTTCCTTTAGCGCTTTCGTGTTGGACGCAGTCTGCTGAATCAACTGTTGTCTCTCCTCTTCCAGCTCAGGTCGTTCTTTAGCGACGACTATACCGAGTAATTGATCTTCCAGTCCTTCGAGCGTGATCATGAAGTTAAGCAGAAGCACCTTAGTACTCACCTCAGGTAGATAATGAGGATTTCTCAGCTTCGTTGTGATGTAGAAGCGGAAGTTGGGATTGAACTCCACAATGAGATCTCCTAATCGAATCATATCCACACCGCCTTGCTTGAACGTCTTCTTGTCCAGGATGGGTTGAAGTGACGGGTCCAAGTCTTCACCCACATTTTCCAGCAGCATAGGAATCCCTTGGCCTACACATTGTTCCATCTTTCGCATAAAGTCGTGGTCCGATATCTTCACTATTCGCAGCTTATTCTCCTTTTCCGTTGCCTTAAGCCATTTATTCGCCTGTCCTTGAGGATCTATCATTAGCCCGTATCTCCTAGCACTTTCTGTCATCACAGCGTTATCAATTGAAAAAGAGTCTTTGGGAAGTCCGTGCAAGCACCATTGCTGAATGTTGATGGGTGAACCCAAAGTGCGGCTCAAGGAGAAGTCCTGGGAACATTTTATTCCGAGAGATGATACGAAAGCTACCCATTCTGCTACACACGTGGTTCTGCAAAGCAAAATAAATATATGTACTGCGATTAAAAGACTTATCATCCATTAATTCACGTGTGAATAAATACGCAATGATAATAAATGCTTTCACAGTGGTTCGTGGTTTTTGGTAGCTGGTGAGCATTTACTCTTGACGAGTACGATTAGAATTGAAATCATTATTGTGTACATTGCAAAAAACATTGCATCAACTGAACTTTATAGATTGTACACAAATGCACTGATGGTAAGGCACAAAGATAAACCATCCTGACGGAGAGATGTTTGCAATATTGAATTGTCTGTGGAGAGCAAACAGCGAGTGAAATGAATATCCATTGGGATACCCAATAAGCCTAAAGATCTCCGTGCGCCGTGACTCGATTAGATTAGTTAATTTACTCTCAAGTGTGAGAGTGATTGTTTTAAGCTTTATTTGATGTCACCGTATAAAGTAGCTTCGTATCAACCATTGGATTTCCACATGATTTCATCGTCAACTATTATTTGATATACTTACTGGCATGAATGCATGCATGACTGAATGCTCAAGGGAATCAAAATGGATTATAACAGTGAAAGATGTGAAATTGAAATTAATTCTGCACTGTCGGATGATACAACGAAAGCTCTGATCATTCTTCTCATCTCTGTGATTGATTAAGGATCTTACATAATTCATTCAAGTTGCCCAAATGCTGTAAAGATAACGGTGACACGGTGAGCAGCTATATAAAATAAAGTGTTTCAACTTGAACTGTATTGGCATAATCTGTAAGTGGACACACTCCCAATTAGCCACCTGAAGCTGAAACAGTAATTCCAGATAGAGATAGAAACAGCAGGGAATTAACTGGAGTGTCCACAACAAGAAGAATACCATGCGACTTTACAGGCTAACTATTAATTTGGACAACTATTTCTAGCGCCTTGTGTATAACATCTAGAAGACAGGAAGTTAAATAATAGTTACTGCAGGCCCAAACTCCAGAAAAGTTATAATACTGAATTGAGACAACAGCCAGGAGAAACTAACACACAACTGAGTTATAAGCATCTCATCGGAATAACTAAATTAACTGCCAAGATGGGCTCAGCAGAGATAACGGACTATGGGAAAAAATCCCATTCCCCCAAAGAACTAGAACCACTAACGAATGGAGATGATCAGGTATACAACAATACAAAAATGTAGTTACTTAATGTATGTAGTAGCTCCTAATAAGCTGGAGATGACCATGCGAATATTAAAAATGCTTTCAACCTTGAGTATTCAATGTCAACCTACAATGGTTACAATTAATGTGAAATAATAAAATCGTAAATTACTTCATTCTTTGAAACTCCACAGTTCAGAATGGAAGGCCGAAAGCAGGTTTCGGATTTTGACGATATTCTGCAAATAATCGGAGCAGAAGGAAAGTTTCAGAAGATTTTGTTATACGTGGTACTCTGTCCCATAGTCACAATAGCTCCCTTCCTTGTCCTCAATCTCATCTTTATACTAGACATTCCAGACCACTGGTGTCACGTTCCAGGAAGACCTAATGGAACAGACCTACAGACATGGAAGCAGCTTACCCTCCCTTTGTAAGTCAGTCTACTAAAAAGGACCCACCACAGTCCCATTAAACATGTTTGAGTGAGTTGCAATTGAATGAATGTGCAATTTCATTAATTTACAGTGAGGCCGGATTAGACGGAATAGAAAAGTTGAGTAGTTGTACGATGTACTCACTAAAATCTGAGGATAATAACAGCACGACAGCAGTTGAGTGCAAATTCGGCTGGGATTTTGACAAGACAGATTACGAGTCTACAATTCCTTCCGAATTCGGCTGGGTCTGTGAACGGAATCATTTGGCTACAGATGTGTTCACTTGGACAAACATAGGGAGTGCAGTGGGGACAGTTATCTTTGGAATAGCGGCTGACAAGTGAGTACCAAGAATTGATAAATGTGACGGAGACGAATGGAAGGACGGATGACAGACGGAGATGGACGAATTCTTGAAAGATTACAATATTCATTATTCACAGTATTCACACACCTTTACACGTTAGTAAAGTGTGTGTGGAGGTTGACCATTCCATATGTGTTGAACTCTGAACTACGTCTATTTCTTTATGTGTGCAGATATGGAAGGAAACTAGCGTTCTATGCAAGTTGCTTCGTGAATATCTTTTTCAAAACGGCGAGTCTCTTTCTACCCCAACATGTCGTTCCTTTCCTGGCTCTCCAATTCTTGGGAGGAACTGCTTTCCCTGCTCTCTTCAGTATGCCAGCTCTTATCGCTGCAGAAGTATGTAGCGCAGGTAATCTTCACGAGATTTATTTTGATCTGATTATTACGAAATCGCAGTGTATCAAAGTGTCTTTTAGAAAGTGCAGAGTTGTAAGAATTTAATTGTGTGAATGACAGAGTATCGGTCATGGACTTATGCGGTGACTTGGATGATTTGGGTTGTCGGAAATTCCTTGTTACCTTTAGTAGCGTGGGCGTGTCGAGGGTGGTTCCTTCTCGGAGTTGTATCAGTTATACCCGGGGCTTTGTTATTTTTCTACTGGCCTATTCTAACCGAATCTCCTCGGTGGCTCATAACTGCCGGAAGGGGAGAAGAAGCTCTTGAAATCATCTTAAGAATTGCAAAAACAAATGGAATTCTTGTTGACCATTCACAAATGAAAGAAATGGTAGACCATCTCGTTGAAAAACATCGTGAAGAAACGAAAGACACAAATATTGGAGTTTGGACTCTCTTCCAGAAGCCGAGACTTGCAAAAAACACAATTCTTTTGTGCATTGCATGGTCAGTTGGTATTCAGTGCATTCGCAGAGTCCATTCTAGAATTCTAGAAGAAGTTCGATGAGCTACAGATACTATTAATCACATTTGAAACTTATATATATGTATTCTGCCACACACAGGGCTATGAACATGATGCTATACTATGGAATCACTCTAAACACGACGAACATGGCAGGAAACAAGTTTTTGAATTACTTTCTGCTATCGCTGATTGAACTCCCTTCGGGATATTTGGCAGGAGTTCTTGTGGAGAAAACAGGAAGGAGATGGACACAAGCCGGATTCTTTCTCTTGTGTGTCCTCTCATGTTTCATCTGTGCGATTGCTGTTATTCAACCTGATCTCTCTGTTCTCGTTATAGTTGGGGCTTTGGGAATCAAGTATGCAAAACATAAACCTATAATACTACGCACAAGATTTTACGATACAATATTCTACCTGAGATCACTATACTCTGTATTGTGTATTTAGATTTGGAGTAACAATAACTTCACTAGTGGTTTACCTCCAAGGAGCTGAGATATTTCCAACTCAATTAAGATCAACTGGAAATGGATTGGCTTCTACGATAAGCTCATGCTTAGGAGTTACTGGTCCTTATATAATTTACACGGTAATTACTCTTGACTCTTGACACGTCTTTTGTACTCGCCTGATTACTTGGTTTCTCAACTCCACACACACACAGTTTAATTCTCTGTAAACTTTAAACTATCCCAGGGGACAATACATGCTGCAATGCCGTACTCAATTCTAGGAATACTTTCCATCGTGGGATTATTAGCTTCAGCAAGTTTGCCAGAAACTTTCCGTCAACGTCTCCCAGAAACCGTAGAGGATGCCAATAAGTTTGGGAAGGGAGTTAAATTCTGGTCGTTCTTGCCTAAGGATGACCGCATGAAAGATAACAATAATGAAAAGAAGAATAGTAAATGAAAGCTACAATATACAGTGAGCTTTTAGCTCCGTTCTCTCTCAGTTCTTTTGTAGACTGCATATTAATTATGTACGGATTCTGAATTCATAAGAATACAACGTGTTTTTGTTCTGTATGAGTTCCCCAGTTCCCACGATGTAATTTTTACTCAACCGAGAAACACAAACCATTAAAAATAACGTGATGCTTTTGTAACGATATGTTTTAAAAGGACCCGAAACATCTTCAAACTAGAAAAAAATCCACGTGTGACTTTGACATGGATTTTTTTCACGCAGCTGCTGCACGTGAAAGAATAACGTGAATTTTTATCAAGAGAATTTGCGACTTTACAAATACATCACAACGGAACTATTATAAACACAACGATGTCCCGTGAGACACGTGTTTTTGTGTTTAAAAACCTTGTCACAATTCGCAAACTAGCTTTCCTTCGCACGGCATTTCATGAGCAAACATGAGCAAAACCTAGGGGCTCACCTTTTTACCTTATTGGGTTGTACCTTCTGCTACTCTCGAGGATTACTTTTACTTTTACCCATTTGGATTTCTACTGTAAATTCGATTACCAAAGAAGAAGAAGCTTAGAAGAAGGCTCTTTCACTTTGTTGCTTGAGTTTTGCCGAGTTTTTAAATCAGTTCCGCCCTTGGAACAAACAGTAAAATATCTACTTCTGTCAACCATACATTTCTACTGGAGAAAGCTCTTTACTCTAATAAAAAAGTAAGCGTTACGAGTAGCGAATGTGAAGGAGAAAGTTGAACGCATATTTTCCAATAATCCTGTGTTTAGTTCTGTAGGTCCTCCAGTTCACCATTTCCTCCATATCTTATACGTACCTCCTTGAGAGTTGAGAGCAAAATACTTACGAGTTACTACCAAACGACTAAAAACTTGGGTGTTCAAAAGACAAAACTTGGAGTTATTCTGCTTCTTCGTACACTTCCAAAACTCCAGGGAGAAAGACTAAGTCGAGCGGAAATTAACGGGAACAAATGCAAAGTCCGGGATTAAGTTTATTTCTGCGAAACAAACTACAAAGTAAGTGGAGAGTTCTGTGCTACTTACGGAATCAAACACCTTAATCTTTTCCAAAAGCATCGATGCTCCTAAAGGACAATCCGAATAACCTACGCCTCTAAACGACTTGGGTAGAATAAGCTTGTAGATTTGAAACTACTTGGAGAAATGGATTTCTAAAGCTTCGTAAACATGTTATTATAAAATCCATTTCATATTGTAGTATGCAATTCAAACACACGCTCGTATTTAGTATGTAGCATCGTACATTCATACGCAGACTTCTAACCTTAAGTTGACAGAACCGCAATTTCTTCCCTAAACTGATGTTACACTTTTATTTGCTCTCTGAGTTGCTGGTGATATCTTTTGTATTATTCTATTCTTAAACTTTCATCAAGTTTGTTGAAAGAAATTGAGAAGTGAAAGCAAAGCAGAATAAATGAGGAAAGAGTATATATCCTATAGTTCCTTGCTCTTGACTCTTTCTTTAAACTTCAAGGAAGATGATGATGAAAAATACCAAGAACTACTTCTATTGCTTAATTGCACGCTCCCTAGGCATGCCGATGCCAAGAATAGATTGTACTAAGAACGAACTAAAAACAATGAGATCCCAGCCGCACACAACCTCTAACCATAATATGACTGATATGACTCCAAGAAACTATCGCTTTGTTAGATTTTTACTTCGCTTTGTTACTTATTTTTGCTGCGAAGTAAGATGAAGAATCTTAAAGGAAACAGAAGCTACGTTTGTGAAAGCAAAGAGAATTTTATGGAATACACAGGCCGTTGCAAAGTTCCTCTTCTATTTGCTTCTCAAGTCGTTGCGCAGCTTTGTACTTAATTTATGGTGAATGATGAATAATAAGTGTGCATAATTCTGAAGATGTGATGTGGGAACAGATGGTTTGCAGCAAGTGGGAGCAAATTAGTGAACTACGGAGAAAGTTTGGAAGGAGAAAGAAGTGAACTTACCTAAAGGCAGCGGTGTAGGGACCTAAGTAGGCAATGAAGGCGGAAGCAATGAGGACATCCGCTCCCAAATTGTCATATTGGACTTGCAAGTCTTCTGCTGTTTGAATCCAACGGTCTCTTTCTCCTCCCAGCCCACCTTAAGCAACCAAATCGGAGTTAATTAATCATCAGAAACATAGGAGTGTGTTTACTTGCTACTTCAGACACACACTTTTGTTGAGAGACTTGTAGAAAGCACAGGAGCTTCTATATATGCTATCATAGTTCTCTAGTCTCTCAAGTCACTCTCTAGTACACGTGCCTTTGATATACCCAAAGACACCTTGTGTGCTAAACTAATTATGGACCTCAATGGGAGTACTTAGATGTGATGTGAGCGTGCAGTTGGTTTTATGTCTGCAAATTACCGCAGCATGCACAGTTACAAGAGATACATCAGACTAAGGATGATTTAAGTGTCTCACTGTGTATGAAGCAATTATGTAGAGTAAACATCAAAATTGTGAAAATGCACGTTTCAGTTTCTGTATTTACTTTAGATTTATGTTGCATGTGATAATGTGATGGATGATGACGAGTAGTGGTGGTACAATAGAAATAGAATCTAGCAATGACGCTGGTGAAACACAAGAGTAACAGAATTTTCTAGGAAAATTCGTGCCAAGGGAAATAGAACACTCAAGGTTTGTTCAAACAGACAAGAATTCTCGATTGAAGAAGTGTTGTCGTCACATTTTTCCCTGATTGCATTTGAATCTCCTTAAAAATGTATAAGGAGATTTTGAATTTTATAGTCTGAGTTGTGAGTGTTATTATTTCCTAGAATCAATATTGAGTCATCCGGGATAAAAAGTCTTGAGTCTTGAGTAAAGAAAAGCTTCGGTTTGCATATTGCAAGTATTAAAACGAAAATGTTTGTTGGTTGGAACTTGGAACTACACTTCAGGAGATATGAGATGAATCTGACGGATGACGTAAAAAACTTAGCATATCGTAATATTGAGACTGAGACGATATAATATAGACAAGACAAAGTTAGTTAATTACTGTGTGACCTAATAAACTAAGAGAAGCCTGGGAGCACAAATTAAATACATAATTAAAATGGAAAATACATGGGTAATGTGTAATAATAATGAAAGAATAACAGGCTTTCTCTCCTACCCACACACAATCTAGAATCTAGAGTCTAAAACTGAGTCTGTGTGGATCCCTTTGGAGGATTCCTCATGGGAATACAGCCGGATGGAAACTTCGCATTAGTAGATTGGTAATTTATCATAAATGTAAATTCAGTTGTACTCATACCAATAAGTTTCTCGGCTCGTTCCAACTTCTGAGTGCAGAGGTTGACTTCTGCTTCTAGTTTGAGTTTCTTCTCGTTAGTTTCATTAAACTGGTCTTTCAGGGCTCCCAATTTGGCTTCAAGCTCTTCAATCTCTTGTCGTTTTGCATTGAGAAGGGCGAGCGTATTTCTGAGTTTCTCTTCTGCTTCGTTCAACTTGGCTCTTTTGGGAGCCACAACCTTTTAGCATAAAACAGGGGACTATTAAGTACGGAGGTTTGTGATACACATAAGAGAATACCACAGAATGCAGTAATAATGCACCTTCGCCACTTGGTCGTAACTTTCCATTGCAAGAATCCATTTGCAAAGTCCTTCAGCTGCACTGGAAGCCTTCGCAACTTTATTTGGCTTGAATAATTCTTCATTCATGAAATTCTTCCGAATTTCATTCATAGTTTGAACTGGAATGTTGTCTTTGTCGTAATCGTGAAGACTTTGGAGAAAGTTGAAGTCATTCAGAAGTTTCTTGCTGGGACCCCAGAAGTCCATAATCTACCGTAATAAGATTAAACTCATTAAGTATACATCACTCATCGACTAACTTATAAGATGAGAAAGGTAATGAGCACTCAGTTACCATTTTGCCATCTGGGTCCCTAATCTTTTCCGGTTTGACGCCCATCATTACACACACAGCAGCCATGACAAGTTTTACAGCAGGGGGTGGATTTTTCATGCTCTTCACGAGAACGATGTCAGCAGGCTTTAGGGTGTCCAAGGCCTTGAGAGCCTCTGGAATAGAGACATAAGAATCCCATTAAGTATCAACACCTCTACTTGCACATTTCTTCATGAGGTAAATCTTATTTTTGATGTTTAATTACTTTCTAGCTGCGGTAAAGCTGAAGCAAGGTCCCCCATACAATCTGCTTTCAATTGAGTAGCCTCTTCGGCTTGGACGTGAGCTACGGCTTCATCTTCTTTCACCATTTCAGACTTAATTTCCACCTCTTTCGATTCCCTTTCAATCACTTCAATCATTCCTTGTGTCACTTTGGCAGCTTCCATTAACTGTGGCTGCAAGGCTATGAGTTCTTTCTTCATCACTGCAATCTTGGGTCAAATAAAATATATAAAATAAAGAAAGTGTGGCACACTATTATATATCTCCTTAATCCCGAGGGATTTCAGTCATAACTTACTTCACCAGAGGCAAAAGCTAATTTCTCGAGACCACCGAGGTATCTAAGCTTGGCATTCATGATTTCATCTTTCTTTCCTTGAATTACTTGCTTGAAGGTCAAGATGAGCTCTAAATATGAAGCTGGTGTGACGTACACATGTCTTCCTAATTCATCTTCGAATCTTCTAGCCAGATTCTCAGCTCTCATGTGAAAGTATTTGCAGATGGAGACAGCACCTTTTCGCAAGTCTGCTGGAATGTCAATTCCTTCTAAGCTTTTGTGAGCAACTTTCTCAAGAGCATTTTCAGGCCACAAGGTTAGCCAGTCCACAGTGCAACAGTTAATTAGGGAAGGGAAGACTCGTAATCTGTTTCTAAAGGCGTCTCCAACAGGACTCATTGCAAGAACCACATGGAGATTCGCTTTCACTCTGTCCACAAAGAAGTTGTAGAGAGCTAAAGGACTCGCTTCTATCTTCTTCCCCAAGTCTTTAGCTGCGCTTTGCATCTTCTCCATTATTTCTCCCTTTTCATCAGCCTGGAACAAGTTGGGAACATCTCCTGTGTTTAAAATCATGTTGATGTCTTCCACAAAGTTTTCGTCTTTAATTTGGTTATCAGAGAACAAGAAAACAGTCTGCTTTCCAAAGTTTCCTGCAAGTTTTAGAAGCCTTTTCATGTCCTCTTTCCATTCGTTCATTCCGTACTGTTTTCCTATCTCGATCTGCCCGAGAAGAGAAACCAGTGTGAGGCTACGTAGTTTAGACTTCAACTTAATTTAAATGTATGTAGTTTTGTGATGACATCTCACCTGCATCACATCGTATCCTGCCATGAAGGTACTAAGTTTAGTGAGACTCTGTCTTCCTGTACCGCCTATACCGATGAGCAAAGCATGTCCGCTGTCTTGCTTGAGCACTCGAGCGATTCTAGAAATGTGTTCGATCGCAAACTGGAACAGAACAAGGTGCATTTGGTTTTTTGACACGGAATTGAATTCCTTCAGGTAGCCTTCCATAATGTCCCCGACTTTGTCTAAATCTGTAACTTCGTCGTAAACTTTAGGATCAGCTTTTGGATCCATGTAATCCCCGAACATTAGGTTTCTCATGTCAGCATCCGTCACACTTTTTCCGTCCCCCACTAAATGACCGAGGAGCTTTGGAATGTCTGTTTTGAAACACTCGACAACTGTAGCGGACATCAACTGGAAGAACTTAACTCGGTCTTTTTCATCCACTAGTCGGTCATAGAAGACACGGTAGACTTCGTGGACCCAGAGACGCATAAGTTTCGGAGGTTCTTTAAGATGTGTTGCAGGAACAAGAAGTAGTCCTCGAACAACTCTGGAGAAATCTCTGACATTAAACATGTAGTGGGACTTTGCTGGAGTTGGAAGGAACTGAGCCATGGCCGACTTGTAAGTTTGCAATGTAGCTACCACCATTTGCCGTGCCCATCGTACAACTTCTCCTTCGTAGTCTTTTGCGAAATGCCAGTCGATTATGGACGTGAATATCTTGCGGAGTGTGTTGTCATCAAAGGCATCGATAGCGAGGATGCTGAGATGTCTGATCATTCTGGAAGTGATGTCATTACGACCTCCTCCAGGAGGACCCATTGCACCAACGAAGATCATATCCACCAAGTAGATTGTAGATGTGTCTTTCTTGTCGTACCAGTTTCCGTGATCGATCCACTGACGAAGCAGTTCGATGGGAGGTTGAGCTCCGTAGATTTCTTTTTGTGGCATACTCAAGTCATCTACGAAGACGATACTTTTCTTCCCTGCTGGAGGACCGTAGGTTCCTTTGCCTCTTCGGAATAGCTTGCTCATAATTATGTCTTGAGTTTGACTTGCAGTTGTCCTTGCAATGAAATTCATAGCATTGGGAAGCCATTTGTCCCTCGATAATCCCATGAGGTAGTTGAGAGTAATGACACTTTTTCCTGTACCCGTAGGACCCACAAATAGCTGAGGTATGTTGTTTCTCAAATAAATCTTCAAGAAGTACGTCTGTCTTGCAGTTTCGTCAGTGGGGATGATAAGCTCATTAACATTAGCATGGGGGTCTAGTTTGAGTAGTTCTCGATCAATAGTATCCATCCATCCTACCCATTGATTGGTTCTGCTGTCACAGATGTAATCGAAAACGATTCCCTTCTCAGGGAACAATTGATTTTTGCTTAGGGTGAAACTATCAGGCCGTGGAGCATCTTGATGATTTCCAAGGAGTAGCTGTCGATAGAACACGTCAAACTTCTCTCTACTGTCTTGAGTAAGTGTTGATCCGAGGCTCCACACGGTAGCGAAGATGAAAGAGTACTGAAGCCAAATGGTATTCTGAGCTTGTTGATCGTCAGTTCCAGACTCTCCTCTTAGAATTGCTTTATACAGACGAATCATTGTCTGAACCAAATGTAATTCAGAAGTTGGAACAAAGACTTTGCAGTTGTGCCGAATGAATTCCAAAGAAGGAGGAACGATCCATTCAAAGAAGTCATTGATTAGTTGCTGTTGTTCATCTGTCACTACAGGGATTCCTTTTTTGAGGTAAGAGTCTTTAAGAGGTCTCCATCCTAATTGTTTGGGTTCCAAGTAAATCATTCCACATCGAGAGACGGTGGCTGGAGAAGCTTGTTCCAGGTCGGCAGGTTCAAACATCATATTCATTTGGTTGGTCATTTGAATGATTTCTCCGGACATGAGACACAATTTCTTGTTATCGTCGAGGACAGTATTCATGTTTTCAATCCACACTGCATCAACTGGACCGTCAAAGACTATCCATTTTCTGTCTTCATTTTGAGAAGACGCTTGCTCTCGAAACGCTGTGGCCAACACTCCATCAGACCATTCGTGACTGACAGGATCGAACTGTCCGTATAGTTGTCCCATTGTTATTGCTTTGGGGTTTATGATTTTGTACACAACTTTGTTTTCTATGAAGCCTCCTGGTTTATCATTTTCTATTATTGTGAGTGCATCAGCCAGGGACTGGAATTATAAACCGTTCAGTTGACTACTTGAAAATGAAGACAACGAGGTTTGCTCATGACAATGAATACCTGATAAGCACAAGTTTTTCCACCCAGAGGTTCACCAACCACCATAAGTCCGTGGCGAACAAGAATCATTTCGTAAACTTGAAGTGTCTTCTCTATGAAGAAAGGAGTGGGTTGGAGATTTCTCGTTTCACAAACTGCCTTGAGGGTGGCGATGAGTGGATCTAAATCTGGTCTGAGTAGTCGCACTCCAGGGAACAGATCTGATATGATCCCATTAAACAACGGAATATCTTGAGCTAAGAACTTCGGAAGATTTACATCATTAATTGCTTTAAGCACAAGCATAGCTTCGTCTTCATTAGGGTATTTCAGTTTGAGATTTCCTGCTGCAGTCAGCACAGACTTCACAGCTCGCATTCCGTAATCATAATGATGTTGAGATGAAAGCTGCTCGGAACACAGTTTGTATGTGTCTACGATCTTTCCAGACAAACTGTGAGAAATCGAAGCACGACAGGTGAATTTAGAGAACACCTACTGAGGTTCTGACATTCTACGTGTTAAGTATTTGAGATGTGGATTACATACCTCCTGGCATCTACAAATCCCATCGAGTACAATGATATTTCACCAATCAAGGCGTAATCGGGAACCATCATGGCCACAGTTCGGAAAAGTACTTTCAAGTTATCAGGAAGTTCACTACGACCAGCGTATCCAGGCTGAAATCAAATAGGTGATGTATTTTCTACTTCTTTGGAGATTCGAAATTTGACAAGATTGACTAGTGGTGCTTACATTCATAGTGATACAAACGTAGCAAGAAGGATTCAAGCTGAGCTCAGTTCCTTCAAACACAAATCTGTCCACTTTTGCTTGAACGGCTCGCATGATACAAAGAATTTGTTGGGCAATCACACTCAATACTTCCAATTCGATTCGATTGAACTCATCAAAACAAGCCCAAGCTCCACAAGATGCCAGCCCTTTGAAGAACTACAGAAAGATAGGGAAAGGAATGACTCCAAGCAATGTGAAATGTCTTGTGGAATTAAATTGCAAGTTGAAAGTTACTTTGCCCATAGCTATGTAATCTAAACCATCGGAACAGTTAAATACAACACACTGTACAGCAATGGCTTTAGCGAGATCCTTTGTTGTCTCTGTTTTTCCTGTTCCAGCAGGTCCCTCTGGAATAACAACAGCAAGTAATTAGGTTCAGTTTGAGTTAAATAAAAACAGGCAATCTGTTATTTGTAAAGGATTTCTGTAGGTGTACCGGGAGCTCCATTAAGATGGAGATTGTAAGCTCCAATGAGGATTCGATAACATCTGTCCGTTAAAGGTGTGATGACCAGACGAGGTGAATTTCCCAAGTATTCATAAGCGTAGGCGATGTGAGCGTTGACGATTCGAACCATAACTTTAAAGTCTTCGTAGTAGTATCTAATCACAGTATCACAGAATAATAATATACTAAGCAATAGAAGAATAAATTGATTAGGTATACTCCTGACAAAAAACAAACAGACTAACCTCAATTGAGCAAGCCATTTGAAGTCTCCATCCTCTTTAACTCCTGCGTTTATCATTTCAGCAACTACGTCGCGGGCATGCACGTCGATTGTTACCAATGCTCCAAGTGTTGTTCGAGCTTGTTTCGAAAGCTTTCCTCTGACCAAGGCTACAATATCGTTGAGATGTGTCTACAGTAAACACATGTCATTACAATGAAAACATTATGCATAACATGAGACGTGGGTATTTTTACATTAGATTTCTCAAGGTAAGTTTGTAGGCCATTGGCACTCGACAGGGCTCTGTGGACTTCTTGAGTCCAGTACACCTGCGACACACAAAGTACAACTTGTCCAGGCCATTTAAGGACCCATTCTGCTCGAGGAGTGTGAAAGTAAGCGTCTTTCGATGCGGTTGTGACATCAATCAAAGACTTCACCATCATTTCTTCTACCTACAATTCAGGGATCTAGTTTGAGTTTAAGCACCAAGTGACTTCAAGATATTAAAGTGAAGAGGCACGTACAGCTAGAAGCCATTTTTCAACACATCCCTTGGCTTCCACAGTATCAACAGGTCGACTGAACATGACTCGTTCCCCTTCTGAGCTGAACATTCCATGAATAAGAAGTTCAGCATCCAAATGCAGACCTGAGATTCCCTCGAAACACTTCTTGAGATGAGGCTGAACTCTGTTGGGATCTTTAGTTTCTGCAAGGATCTCCAGCATTTCGTCATTACTGAGGAAGAAGAATCGAGGAAAGAAGAGGCGTTTCTTCTCGAGGTAAGCGTTAAGTCCTTTGATAACTTTATCCAGGAGTGCCGTGAGCTCAAGTAACTTCTCATAAAGTCCAGGTTTACTTGCTGTGTCGACAGCGTTCATTTGAGTACCAAGTTCTCCCATAATTTGTCTCCATACGCCGTCAACTTTCTTGAAAAGGCGACCTTCTTCTGGCATTTGAGCTTGGATGTCTTCTGAGGAGAAGACAGGCTCCAAGTACATCCAGTTAGCTTGGACCTTCAGCCATTCTTCCAAAGTCGTTTGAGCTCTTAGCAAACTGTCTTCCCAAGCTTTGACTTTCTCTGTTTCAAAATAAAGTATTTCGGATGTTTTGGCATTTTCTCTTTTAAGGTTACATTATACTCGTTTGGTCTTACCTTCATGCGGCTTAACGAAAGGAGAGCCTTTCATTGTTTGAGTCTTTTGAATGTGATCATCCAGCAAGATTTGGACATCATCCACAGACGCTAATATCTTTGTGGGAGTGTCTCTGAACAGATAAAGAAGTTTTTAGTGGTCTATCAAATGTAAAATGCAACTTAGCTATTCACTAAACATCTCTATACTTGTATGGAATCGTATTGAGGTGAGTAGTTTCCCATTCGGATTTCATCTTGTCAACTGCTTTTTCCAAGCCGTATTCCTTACTGGCGGCTGTACTGACACTTTCGAATTGTGTCATGTAGGGTTCCAGTCCCATCACCAGAAGTTTCCTCAAGCTTGTTCCAGTGGTTGGAGTTACATCGAAACCGCATAATTCGGACATAATCTCCCAATGTCGCGCTTTCAGAGCAGGATTGCATAGAATTTCGATCGTGGGCAAGTACGTCTAGAGATAACGAGTTATTCTGAGATTTGTTACAGAAGGAAAATTAGTTGGCACCTGCTGGGGCTTACGCGGAACTCTTTTAAGCTTTCCAAAGCTGTGTTACAAATTTTAAGTGGTGGAGGAACTTCTGTGAGATTATCTTCATCGTAAAGGAGACTTATCGGAATGTGTTTCTCCTTAGCTTCCTTTTCCTTCTGAGCTTTGATTCGACTCTCAAAAAGCTTCTGAAGCTTGTACAGGTCTCTGAATACGAACCAAATGAATTTGAGTAGGGAAACGACTATCAAGGTTCATTATGTAAATTGTGCCTACTTGAAGTATTCATCAGTTTCGAAATCAATTTTCTCAGCTTCCAACCTAAAGTCTCCGTCCATATACTTTTTTTCCGCTTTTTGCCACTTATAGACGGTAGAAAACAGTCGAGAAAAAGGGTCAAAGTTTGACTGGAAAAGATAAAACCAGAAATTGTAAAAGGTCTGCACAAAATTAAAATTATTTAGTACCATAATCTCTTGCATATCAGCAAAGAAGCTCAAAGAGAACTTGAACAAAGTTTCTTCTCCGTTAATCCAATCGATTTGTTTCTGAAGTACATCCACTCTCTTTCTCACGAACTTCAAGTCCTGCATGGGATATACATTTTATAAATGTAAGGCTATTGGTCACAGACGACGACAACGACGTAATAATAGTAAGTTAAATTACCTCGCAGTACTTTCCTACGAGACTGTAGTCCCCGTACCTCCCAAAGTCATCACGAACTCGTCTTAAAGTTTTCTTCAAGTCTTTCTTAATCTGCTCGATAGCTTCAGCCAGTTTCTCTTCGAATTCAACCTTTTTATCTTCAATCATCTGCAGACAACCCAAAAAAGAACTCACTTATCACGGCACCTAAACCTCAGATATAAAAGCGCAAGGAACGGAAAGCACAAATTATAATTGTTGCAAAACGAAAAGATAACAGTTAAGCAAATAGCTTTATACAACATGTGAATCTTTTAAGACTTTACAGGTTCAACTTTGAAGAAGTTCCAAAGGAACATTTCCGGCTGCATGTTTAATATTAGCATTATCACTGGAAAACTTACTACTGATACTTCGAATTATTTCTTGTGCTAATTCATTAAACGAATAGACTTACAATAGAACTTTTTTCAAAGGCAGGTTGAATTTTCCGATGCCAAGTGTGAGCCAACATAGTCATTTCTCTGTCTTCTGCTCCCATCATCGTGTAATCCATAATCGCAAAGAACATGCGAGTCCCTTCAGTTATGTCCTCTTTCAGGTTGAGCAACAGTTGACCTCTCGCTTGATCGATGTACTCCACCAGCTCCATCAATTCGGCCGTAGTGGCTGGTTCCTTCAGGAGTTTATTCCGGATTCCCTCAAACCCACGGATGATTCTGGAAATCCAAGTTTCATCAGTTAATCGTTGGATTATAAGAAACAATTATTAGAAGTAGGATTTCCATGTTACTTGTAATTTTGATGTCGGAAAGTATTCATCAAATGATCAGTAATTATATTCTGATGCAGTCGAACAGAATCCATGAGACCCATTATAACATCTTCGTTGTTAATTCGGATTCTTCCGATGAACTGGTTTTTGGGGATATCATAAATCTCACTGCTGTAATCTCGGAAAACTTCGATTTCCTTTACTCCTTCGTAAAAGTTGTGTTCATCTACTACAAACTCTTTGACTCTGGTTCGCAACGATCCATCCAAGAGAGGCTTGAATTTCTCGTCTGTCAGGGATAATCCAAAGTACGAGGAAATGAAAGTAATGAAAGTATTGTCTGTGCCTAATTGAATGCTTACACAACTGATCAACCGCTTCCTGAGGACCCTTCAACCACTTCAGCATGACAGCATGTAATCGACTTGACATTCGTTCCCCAAAGTCTGGAGAAAGAATCACTTTGTAAAACACATTTATAGCCTTTCCGCGATCATGTCGATTCCAAAAGAGTTCTGCTACATCCGGAATTCCTTGAGCTACTGCCAGAATCTGCCAAAAAACGAATGATTAATATATTACGTTCAAATACTGGACTGCTGGTTTATAAAATTCAAACTCGTTCCTGGAGCACACACTTCATCTGATATCTTCTTGAAGCAATACATACAGTCCTCTACAGATGGATAGACTGCAATTCGGGAACCGTCTTCAACAGAAGTGTCGAGCAGAATTTTTGGAAGTGTGGTCTCATAATTTTCGTAAATATCCACAATGTTTTCGATAGAATCCATCGCCCATGTTAGAGCCTGTGGAAATACAAGGATAACACAGTGATCGTTAATTTCATGACTTCCGTGACTTTATAAGTTGCATAATGTTTAAAAATTACGTTGCATGTGATCAGATTCGAAGCACACTCGAGTAAAAGATCTTGTTTGTCCTCTGGGTAGCTCTTTAGGGTATTCGGATTCTGATACAAGTTCACTAATGTCTGCACAAATGTCTTGAGTAACTTCTCTCCATTGGCTTTAATTTGATGGCAAAACATGTCCTTCATTTCAAATGGCTTGATGTGACTTCCAGGATCAATTTGACTCCTAAAAAGAGTAATTCAATAAGTGAATGAAACTGAATTCGAGCGAATGTTTGCAGTTTACTGGGTCATAATCATACATCATTTGGTTCAGGTCAAATAGTTTTTTGCACACAAGATGTTCTCGCATCTTCAGGAATGTCTTGGCTATTAAAGGATGGAGCAATCGAAGGTCTCTTCCAATGATGTGTCTGTTGATACGAAATGTGTCCCACCACGGAGGTGGACCACTGCTAAATCTGCAACACAAATTATACCATGCAAAACTTGTAATGTTTATTTAGTAGTTTACGAATGCAGTCAAAATGTATTTCTTACACTGGATACTTGATCTCTAAAACGTAAGGATTGACGTAATCTGAACTGGGGACAACAACGAAGTTGAGAATGGTTTCATGAAGAACTGCTTCATACCTGTCGCCCATGTCTTTAACGAGAGCTTTAAACAACTCAGGATGTCTGTCTTTCATTTTCTTCGAAACTAACTGGATGCGGAATAACGAGTCAAACGGTCAGCGGAAGTTGGTTTAAATAATGTGAACTCTTGAGCTGAACTTACTGCGATGACTTTCTTTCTCCACGACTTGTGCATCGGGACAACTGGAGCAGAGCGAACGCTGTCTCGTAGATATTCGACAAAGTCATCTTGAGTGAGGAAGTTTTCGACATGCGACGTGTCTTCACCTTTTGCAGCCTCTAAGGCTTTCTTCTTGTAAACAGCGTCAGCCACGTAGCTTTTAATCTTCTTTCCGTGTCTGATGATGACTTCGTCATCTTGTTTTCTTTTCTCTTTCTTTCCGAAGTACTTCATGAGGGGATGTTCTGTCCATGGGTCGTACTTAAACTTCCCTAAGGTGGGAACGGGGGGCAGCGTGAACATCTTGTTTTTCTTCACATCAGTCCAAGTGTTCAACTTAGTAGATGTGGCCTTCTGGGCGTCAGTCACTTCTGAATTCACCATCCGAGATTCGGATAAGCACCTTGGCGAGTCTGCCATGATGTCTTTATCTTAATATGTTAGCTTAGGAGCTTAAATCAGCAATAATAATAATTATTATTGTTATATTCTGCACGTGGAGTGGAATTCGAGTTAGTTTCCACTGGAATATGATTTGTGAGATGTGCTATTGATATTACACTGGTCCACCATGGGAACAATCGATTAAGCTGCATCTCTCCTGTCTTTCTGTACTCTTCTTTCCTTTGTGGTCAATAAGCTAAAGCATGCTTCATAGTTGATCATGGCTAGACTTCCTCTCTT
>JAQGBV010000706.1:0-22746 GCA_034698685.1 Isotomurus pseudopalustris
TCTTTCTGCTCAAACATAAGATGCTTGGAGGAAAGCTCATTCTGCTTAAACACAAGATGCTTTAAGTACAGCTCTTTTTGCTCAAACAGAAGATGCTTTAAGTACAGCTCTTTTTGCTCAAACAGAAGATGCTTTAAGTACAGCTCTTTCTGCTCAAACAGAAGATGCTTGGAGGAAAGCTCATTCTGCTCTGACTGTCCAGGGTGACAATCCGGTCCTTAAGGTACAAAGTAAGAAGTTTTGGTAAGCTTTCAGTGTGGGAGTTTTAGTGGGTGATGAGGAAGTGTTGAGGCAGGTCCAGGGCGAAGGGATCAGCATCTTATTTTAGACTTGAAACACATCTCTAAAAGAGTCAGAAGGGACAAAGTGTAAATAGGCCAATGCTAAGGGGTATAATATATAAAACAGAGACCAATACAAGAGATAGCAGAAATAGAAAAGATTTTCTTATTTCTGTCCCATACAACTTTAACCTAAACACTAAAATCTCGTGATCTTCTACGAATGTTTGTGATCTTAATTAATGAATAGAACCTAGAAATCTGCTCTGATCACACTACACAACATTATTTATTTATAATACGAACAGTAGTTAATAAAAAATCTAACAGTCATGATAGCCATGTCTTTCTTTTAGTTAACTGAAGAAATTATGCAAGAAAAACGATTTTTTCTATTACTAAATTGTCATTTACACACTCGAGCGTTGATTTAGTTGCATGTTAGTATCAAGTGGTGTTCTATTGTTTAGGTAAGCACTATAAAAGTTAAAACAGTACATCATGACAGGGCATGATAATCCCTTTTACGTTTTACGGGTAACACAATAAAGAGACAAGGCAACCAGCAACAATAAGGGCGATTGTTCCAGATCCCATGGCGCACATTTTCGATTCTCCGTCATTTGTTTGCCCGGGAGTAGTTCGCAGGTTGTGGAATTTAAGGTCCAGGATTCCCAGACATTCCAGGTGGACCAGCTGCGTATTGAGGTCCGAATCATCTGACATGAATCACATCTGACGAATGAAAAAACTGCTTTTTTTCAAAACTATAATCCTCATTCGTCGAATTCACCTGATAATTTACTTAAACAAAACTGACAAAGTGTATGTCACTCTGATAGACGTATTACAGCAATTGTGATACACACTATGACTATGATTATTACTGTGATTACAGCTCCAACTATCATGCAAATTACTCGAGGTTTTTGCCATCTTGCATACCGTTCCCTATCCTCCCGCAACAACTCGTCCACAATCCCCTCATCCGTCATTTGTTCCATGTTTGCATTTCCGTTGGAACGTTCCCCCTGAGTTCGAGGAAGGTTGTAGGCTGGCGTCCTACTGGTGACGTTGTACGTCCTCCCTTGTCGTCCCTTCTCTTCGAAGTTCTTGCGCGCTGCTCCAGGCATTCCACCCATCATTCCGTAGCCACGCCTGTTTGACTTCACTCCTCTGGAATTCACATGGGATGTACCAGCTTTTGTACCAGCAAAGTCTTCAGATTGGAGCGTAGAGGCGGAGGAAGTTGCTGCTGATGGTTCTTGAAGTGACGACGAAGCATTTGCAGTTGCAGGCGCTTCATTTCTATCCATAACTCCGGAACTTTTTGAAACTCCTCGGAGGGATAATACCCGGATTTACTTGTGCATAGCGGAAGAAGGTGTGTCTCGAGTCTCGGAAGCCAAAAACTGTAGACGTGTTTGCACCTGTATAAACCTGTGTGTAATAATAATCATTTCCAAGGCATTGGGTAAGTTATTTATTGCAGTGTAGAAGGGAGGTGTGACCAGTGTAGGTTTGAAGGATAAAAGGATGCATAGTAATGCAATTGTTTGACGAAATTCCTAATGTGTATGTGGTAAAATGACATTTCCCAAAGATTGGTTTCATTGTGTTTTCATTCAATCGGAGTTGATAAGTACTGTACGTACTTGATTGTCGCAATGAACAAGTCCAGTCTGGATTCACTTGGGGGTTACAAACAGCGATAAATTGCATAATACAATGTATGTTATCTTTATGCATCACAATCACAGTAGCCTTGATTAAGCTCGGAAAGATGAATCTCAATCGTGCAATCAAAAACGCAATGATAACCTTAAACAAATAAAAAACATCTGGAATTAAGCATGCATTGATTTCTCCATGAAACATTTAGTCTACTTTCGTCTTCCTCCAGTGCAGTTCTTCGGCTAAAAAATTATACTGTTAAGAGTAGAATTGTAGAATAGAGTTACAAACATTGTCTCACGATGCAGTTTGCGACTTCCTCATTCTTCACCGCATCTATTCTAACATTTTTTTGTCTTCAGCCCATTCAGGTAAACCTTATATATAATCTGTAGAACAAATTATCTAGGCCATTGGAACTTCCAGTCTAAAAATTCCCTACTTACAATACGACTCGGGTCAGACAGAAGCACCTGGATGTGATAATGGCGAAATTTCTTACGAACACCCTAACTGTACCTTATTCTACCAATGTGTGAATGGTTTACCAGAACTTAATCAATGTCCTGGAGGCCTCTTTTACAATCCACTCTATGGAATTTGCGATTTCCCTGAACACATCCCAGAATGTTTGGACGGAACTCGAGCTCCTCTTCCTTCCACCACTCCAATCACCACTGTTCCCACCACACCCACAAGTCCTCCCACAACATCAGAACCCTAAAATGGCAAGAAATTCTATCCACTCCACCACTGCCTAAAGTTATTCAACACTAACGTCATTTGTCTCTCTAATTAGACACAGCTTGTGGAACAATTCTTACTGCGCCCTCAGGAATCTTAAGTTATAAGCCAGAAACTCCGTACAACAATGGAGAACGATGCATATGGACAATTGCCGTTCCAGGCGCTGTCAACTTTTTATTTGAATCCACAGAATATGGAATCGACGACACAAACGATGGCGTCCTTGTTACATCCTTAATTAGAAATGGAAAGCAATATTTTAATCTCACAACATCTAAACTGTAACATCACCTTCAATTAACATACTCTTAAATTAATCAAATTCTGCCTACACATTATATACTGTGTTTTTTATTTCCAGGGATCCAGTAGCATCTCCACAAATGGCTGTAGAGGGAAATGTAGCCATCATAATATTTTATTCCGATTCCGCCACAATTTCCAGTGGGTTTCAACTGAGCTACGAAGTAACTGTGAATTCAAGTCAAATCTACAATTCTATTCATGCGATTCTCAGTGGAACCCCAAACACTAATTTAGTGTAGCTCTATCCTGAAGAACCTACTAGCGTATTTATTTTACAAGACAAGGAAATAAGTGATTTCCTTATTTAAAAAAAGAAATGTTAAAACTACTATCATGTAACTTTATATTCAATTAATAAACTTGTTTCTTTACTCGACTTTTCAGGAAGAACTTATAAATGAATAGTTAATCACCCGTCAGTGTTAACTTTCTTGCTTGATGTCTCAAAAGGGGTTAGGGATTGAATATGCTATTCAATAATATTCAACATTTCAAGTCTAATACCTAAGCACGAATTATATTTTTGAATGAACTTAAGCGAAACTGCTTAGGTGCTTTAAATTCGCAAGAGTTTGTGGAATGTTAGAGAAAATATAATTAACCATTACTGAAAACGTGCTTGAAGATTGTTAATAATCAAAAATTGTGTTTAGACAAATTCGAATTCGCAATTATCTGCTGTATCCTTGAAACTATATCCACGCGTACTCAAATCTAAATTCTGTGACTTTGAACTGGATAATAATTTAATGATGTTTTTGGCAACATGTTTAAAATAATTAACGTTGTATTTAGAACATTTGGGACTTACATGCAGCATAGTCAAGTTATGATTACTTCTGCTATCAAGTTACAGCTTGCAGCTAGTAATTATTACATTACCAAATCTTTAGACTCAGAATGTCCGATTTTAATGCGTTATGAAAAGGATTTCGTCACAGCTTGATGAAAAATAATTATAGCATATTGCATATGACAAAGCCAAATTAATTGAATAAAAAATTTTGCTTCTTTCAACCATTTCCTAGCTAGAATTAATTTACTCTTGTGCATCATCGGTCATTGAAGAAGTTAAATAGAGTTCAACTAAAATGGCGTCGGAAGAGATGTGGAATAATTTCCGTCTGGGCATTCGTCTCGCAAAGCTTATGTCAGTGTGTCCTTATAGCATTTATACGTTTCAATCTCTGCCTACTCTATTCTACCATCCGCCTACGCCATATCAGAGGCTTCGACTGCGACTTTCTCACTACAGCGTTGCTTTCCTGCTGATCTTATGCCTTTTCAACTTAACCTCTCCAATCACACTACGTGTAGTGATGATCACTTCAAGAAGGGGATACTTTAGTCAGTTAATACTCCTCTTACTTAGCTGCGCAAGCATACTACCATCCTCTCAAATAACTTTCCATCCTAACAGAGTTTGCCGAATGCTAAATCAAATGCGACATTTGGAAACTGCAATATTAGATAAATCAGGTAATTGAATGACCGCACGTATACATGCTTTAAAAATTAAACAAGCCACAGGCTACAGCAAGCATTAAAATTTTTTAGGACGGATCAACAGTACTCGGATAAAGACATCATCGTTGACTCGTTCGATCGAACTTTTCATGAAGTATATGACGATATTTTTCGAAATCTTAAAAATCATTGGCACATGTGCCAGTGTATACACTCAAACAGATCCTCTGATGTCACTCACATCTCTTGTGAGAACAGATTCAAAATGTGTTGAATGTGTTCTTCGTGTGATTCGATTTGTATTTTTGTGGACTGTTATCTCAGAAATTGTGCGATCTATTGTACTTTATTTATGTGCTTTTATTATCACTCTTGTATCAATCAATTATAACATCAAAATGGTACTTGAGGGCTTGTTGGCAGATAAAAGACAGTTTTTATTTAAGCTTTTGCAGTTTCACAAGTATATAAAGATATATCAGTACTTCAGAATCTATCTCAATAGCATAAGGTCAGTTTACTTTAAGGAAGTTCCTGTATTTGTGTTTTTTGGGTCCTTACTAATTGTAGCGAGTAATTATTCGACAATTCGAAGACCAACGAGCGATCTACTTTACATATGTTCTCCTTTACTTTCACTTGCTGTTTTTCTTGCAGTAGTCACACTTTTGCCATTAGCAGCGTTTGTGTACGAGCAGTCTTGTAAGCTGAAGTCCATTCTCAGACTCAAAGGTAGCCGCAGGTACCAAGAAATTTTCGTTAGGTCCCTCAGACCTTTCGGAATTGAAGGGTCATTGTTCATGATGAAATTTTCGGTGCGTAGGAAAATTGTAGAAAACCAATTATACTGTACTGTAGATCTCTTGATTTCTTTTCCAATATATTTTTGATTAAATTCATATCGCACTTTAAGCGTATGTATTGTGCATGAATGCTTAACTTCTTGACTGTACTAACAGTATATGAGCTAATTATTGCCACCAATTTTGCTTCCGTAAATATGTTCTTCCCAAATTAAAAGGGAGCACTCTACTATACTCTCTACTACTCCATAAAGTTTAGCCCAGATTTAGCAACGAACACCAGTTCTAGAATTATTAACATAACTGGAATTCGTATGCTCTAAACAATTGCTTCAGTCTTTAAAAATTACAAAAACTGTTTGAATGTGATCAAATCAGCAGCGTAATTCAAAGCTGTCGACAATTTTATGAATTCAACTAAATATTATTCTATAGTTAAATACAGAAAAAAACGTAGAATGTATTTTTACTGTACATAGATTTTTTTCATGTTTTATCACGTCCAATATAGAACGAATATAATTTTTCTGGTTCAATGAAAATCCAACAATAGTGTAAACAATTATTGTTTTAGTTTAGAACTGTAAAAAGTACCCTTAACTGTCTGCTATAATCATGTATTAGTATTAGCCTTCAGAAAATTCTTTGAAATTCTATGATTGTCTACTAAATATTTGATTTTCAACTACTATGATCCAACACGCTGATTTGATAGTATGGTACCCTATAATTATGGATGAGGATTTACCCTTAATACATAACATTTGCAAGTCCAACTATTTGCATTAGCACGTTAAAGAAAGAATGAAAACCTGCAATTGCAATATTAATTCAAATGATCTATTATGTGTATCTTTTTCAACAACTAACAATTATTAATAAAGAATAAGGTCGAATTTCTAAAAAGTTAATTACACAGTAACAGTACTCTATATATATTACAGTAAATTACGTTTCAAACGGATAATCAGGTTGAAACAATTAATATTAATAATCAATAAATAGTTTTTAAACCATTTTTATCATCCGGTCAGCGATCATTTATGAAATAGTATCAAAATCAGTTGAAATGGCGTCCCAAGAGATGTGGAATATTTTCCGTCTTGGAATCCGCCTCGCCAAGCTCATGTCTGTTTGTCCATACCAAATATCTAATTCTCAATCCCAACCTGTTCTTTTGTACTCTCCACCCACAACTTATTACAGCTTGCGACTCAGGCTTTCTCACTACAGTGTTGCATTCTTGTTGATAACTTGTGTTTTTAATTTAACATCTCCAATTATAATACGTACAGCAATGATAACCTCCTCACGAGGATATGTTATTAACACGGTACTCCTCTTACTTAGCTCCCTCAGCATTCTTCCGTCCTCTCAAATAACCAACCATCCCAACAGAGTGTGTCGCATGCTAAATCATATGCGACTTTTGGAAGCTGCAGTTAAAGGTAATTTTGATTCAGATGTGTGAATGTGATTTGCTAATAAAAAATAATTTTTGTAGGATTGCTGAAGAAAAGCCAGACAAAGACATCATCGTTAAATAGTCTGGTTGAAATCTGCATGAAATATATGACAATCTTTTTCGAAATTATGAAATTGTTTAGCACATTTGCCTGCATATACTTTCGAAAAGACCCACTGATGTCTCTCACACATCTCGTACACACAAATTCAAAATCTGTTAAGTACGTTCTTCTTGTGGTTCAGTTTGTTGTTTTATGGACTGCCATCTCAGAAATAGTGCGGGCTCTTGTTATCTATTTCTCTGCTTCGCTTATCATGGTTGTAACTATCAATTATAACATTAGCAAGATACTTGATGGGTTGATGTCAGAAAACAATAATAGTATGCTCAAACTTCACCAGTTTCAAAAGTATGTTAAAATGTACCAGTACTTCAGCATCTATCTTAATAGCATAAGACCATTTTACTTCAAGGAAGTTCCTGTATTTGTGTTTTGTGGGTCCTTACTAATTGTAGTGTGTAATTTTTCGACAATTCGAAGGCCAAAGAGTGATCTACTTTACATATGTTCTCCCTTACTTTCAATTACTGTTTTTCTGATAGTACTCACTCTTGTACCACTAGCAGCGTTTGTGTATGAACACTCTTGTCAGCTAAAATCCCTTCTTAGATTCAAAGCTTGTCGCAGGTATGAGGAAACCTGTATTAGGTCACTCAGACCTTTTGGAATTGAAGGAGCGTTGTTCAAGATGAAGTATTTAGTACGAACGAAAATAGTAGAATATCAGCTTTATTATACTGTGAACCTGTTGATTTCTATTCAAGTATAACTTACAGTTTAAGAAGATTTGCATTTTAATAATTGAGTGAATAACAATAAGTAATTTCTAATGCAGAATGTGTATGAAAAATTAATAAATCAATTTGAAATTTGAATGGGTGCAAAAAGTCAGTTATTTAGATTGTCAACTTTCTGTTCAAGATTAATTTCAAATCGTCGGTAATTCCGAGCTCTTAAAAAACTTCCCAGTCTTACGAGAGACCGTGATGATCATACTGCTTTCTATATTCAAGATTTTTAGTGTAGATATGTCATCATTAACACTTCAATAATAAAGAAGTGACTTAGGGCATACTTAGGGATTAGCATTTTCATATCTGTGGAGTGTTTTTAAACCACACACTATATTTGTCTTATAAAATATGTATATCCATATTATATGCCTCTATATTTATTTTCATTGCATGGTGTCTGATGCCTGTGGCCTGTGACATAGTTCTAAAAAATATCCTTCAACAATGAACAAAAATTTGAATGATGAGGGAAGAAGGGAATTTTATCAAGCAACAATTTCTATTTCAGTATAATATTAGCAGCAATCACCGTTCAAGGCAGTTTGATAACTATGCGAACATGCAAATTACAGAAATGCAAATCAAACGTTTTCTAAAACACCGCTATCAAATATGCTAACATGAATTAAGGTCCGAAAGTTTTTCAAATAATTCAACAGATATAATAATACTGCCTGCTTATATAGTCCTCTACATATAACCCCGATGTTCCGCGTTCAATAAAACGAAAAACTATAGACAGAAAACAGTATTGAATTGGAAAAATAACTAGACAGTCCAGTACGAGTGTCAATTGTCCTGATTACAGGATGCACAAATTTTATAAAACTTGAGGCAACTATTGGGTAGAAAGATGTGAACGATCCTGGTATCTTAGAACAACAATAGGTTGACAACCTAAATTCAGGAGTTTTGAAGACAAATGCTTCTTTCTTTTGTTGAAAATGAGCTCAAAAGATTTTCTTTTTGAATTGAAATAGCGCACACAAATAAGGAAGATTACGGAATGGCATCACAAGAAATGTGGAATGCATTCCGTCTAGGCCTTCGAATGGCAAAACTGACAATGGTTTGTCCGTACACAATCCTCACCCCCAGAAACACCGTACAGTGCAATAGTTTGATCAAAATGCAAACTTTACGGCTAAAAATGTCTTTCTGTACATTGACCAGTCTGCTTTTAATTTCAATACTAAATCTAACATCAGCTATTTTTTTTCAAACCCCACTTGTTAACACTAGAAGAGAATATGTTGCGAACTTTTTACTCCTTCTAATGTCTACTCTAGCAATATTTCCGTCTTGGCAAATCAAGAAACATCCAAGCAGAATGTGTCGATTGCTTAATCAACTACAACCTTTGGAAAATTCAATAGCTGGTACTTGAACCAATTTTATAATTGTAATTTGTAAGTATTATCTGCTTATTTTCAAAGTTTTATTTAGAAGTGATTGGAAAACACGGAAGAAAAATTCCTACGTCCTCGAATTTTTTGGTGGAAACGTTCTTGAAGTATTTAGCTATTGTTTGCGAAGTATTGAAATTTGTTGGAGCCTTCGCTTGCGTCTACAGGAATCTGGATCCTTTAAATTCTGTCACAAAGGACAATTCTCTTTTCCAACACACTTCATTTAAAACGGTAAATAAGGCTATTCGAATTGTACACTTATTGACTGTCTTGGGCGAGTTCGGTTCACTAACAATTTATGTGTACTCTTCTCTCATTATGATTGTAACTATAAATTACAATTTACGTACTGCATTGTCTTCCGTAACAAAAATTAATTGTTTTTGGTTACCTAAAATCGTACTTGCAAGAAAATGTACAAAAATTTAAGCATCATACAGACGTGGCATACGAAAGAAGCCCCAGTATTTGTTTTCTGCGGATCCACACTAATTGTTGTGTGCAATTACGTAACAATCAGAAATCGAGTTTTTGACTTGATTTACCCAATCGGACCTACACTATCAATTATTGTAGTGTTTCTAGTCCTCACCTTAGTACCAATGGCCGCATTTGTGTATGAAGAGTCATTGGTGTTCAAGAAAAATTTAATGTCAAAAGCTAAAAGTAAATATGAAAAAATTGCTTTCAGATCTCTCAGGCCTTTTGGAATTGATGGGCCTTTGTTCATGATAAAAATTCGGTACGAACAAAAATTGTAGAGTATCAAATGTATTGCACTGTAAATCTTTTGATTTCTATATAAAATAAAATCAACTTTACTGAAACGACTTTTGTTAACAAAATGTTTATGAATAGTTATATAATCAATAATCTGTATTTATCAGCCTGCTGCTCCCAATTTATAAGTCCAGTTCTTCAATTAAAATGTATATGTGTATTTCTGTGCCAGTTTATTCTAACTTTGCTCTGCTCGCACATTGAGTGTGAAAGTTTTTCGCGTTTCTCCCTGTGTAATCATATTTTGATGGTATTTGACACGCGTGCTCCCGGCACACAGGAAAATATTGTTTACAAAATAAATACAACAAGACTTTCGAAATTTTAAACTGCACTGTCCGTTCCATTTTTAGTTGTGCAGACTTACACTGCCCGTTTCCTGAGCTCTCTGTAAGTTTACATTCGAATCTTGATGATTATTTATTTGCCTGCGTGAGCTATAGTGAATTTCTAAATGTTTTACAGAGTTGACTATTCCTTGACTGATAGCAGCAATGAATATTTCGTCTTCATCCAGTTGTTGTTTGTGTCTCAGTATTCTTGACAATCAAACCAAGTCATCTTCAAAAACAGACACGGAAGATGCCCTCACAACTCTCGGGAATGTTTTCAGCATTTCTGAGTTTTTTATAGATTCATTGAAGTTATCAAAAACACCTGTTCACTGCACTGAATGCATAACTTCATTGAGGAAGCTTAACACAGCTCAAAGCCAAGAGGAAGGTCTGAAAGAAACTGTTTCTGCATTACAAAAAGAATTGTGTATAAAATTACGGGCGCTTGCAAATGTTGTTCATGATATTGCAACGGAGAGGACACGAGTTCATCAGGAAATATTAAAATCGGAAAGGCAATTGCAAAATTCTGGAAAAAGGAAGGACGAATCAATGACGAAAGAAGTTCAGTCTCTGAGACAGTTGATTATGGGTAAATTACCAATTCAATGTAATAACTTTCAAATCATTGCATTAATGCTTGATGTTTCATTTGATTATTTATAGGTGGACTTCTGTTGTCATCTGAGTTTACTACAACCAGTCTGAGGTTACAGGAAGGAATTAAAGTCTCTTCTGAAGCTCAAAGATTTCCTCATAATTTCATAGTGCCTGGAACATCTGAAGAACACTCATTAGAAGAATCGAAGAAGTCCGTCACAAATGGCGCATTGTCTTCGTATGAAATTCATGTTAATTTGTTGAAGTAGAATTGGACAATTGTATTTTCCTTACAATAAAAACTTTTTGATTTTGCAGTATAAAGCTAGAAGCAGATATGCAAACCACTGGAAACGAAAGAAGTCAAGAAAGTGAAGACGTGTGGAATGAATTTGTGGTTTTGAATGAGGAAGCAGCTGAGCCAATTGAGACCGACGAAATAATGTAAGTGAAAGCATTCGTCTTACATCATATGAACGTAACTGATCAGCGAGTACATTTGAATTGGATATCTAGGTTTAACGATGATGACGATGAAGTTGATCTTGTTAGTGACTGTGAAAGCGAATATGTTCCACCGTCTAAACGTGGAAAACGAGGCAATAATTCTAACAAGATACATAGCAGTTCTAAGTCTACAAAATCTCATAATTTCGAATTAGTCTATGATAACGATTCCTCAGATGGAGATGGAGGTCATGAATCAAAACCGTTGAAAAATTTGAGAAGCGATACAGGTACAAGAAAGTTAAACAAAAAACAAAATCTACGTGAAATTACCAGCAGTTCATTGAAAACGCTTAATGAAACACCAGGGATAGATTGTAAACTTACCAAGCAGTTGGATACGATCGCTAAAACACTAAAACAACACAGTACAATCTTGGACTCCCTAGTTGCAGAAAAGCAACTAGAAGTTGAAGATGAATCTGAGGGAACCTCTAAAAAACCCAAAAAACAATCAGGCATTCTTAACATTTTAGCCCAGCAGGCTCGAGAGCTCTCAGAACTTAAAGCTCAAGTTGGAAACCAATGTCTCGGGACTCCTGATTCACGAGCTGTGATTGATCTTCCTCAATATTCTTCTGCAACTCATGACTTCTCGCAGTTACCTAACTTTCCCGTCGACGACAAGTCCTCGCTTGACAGTTTAGAAGAATGGGCTGCTCTGTCCCAAAACAGAGAACTTTTGGTACATTTTGTGCATTTCTATTTTTACAACTTCACGTGCTTTCTACTCGAGAAACTTGATAAAAATTTTGATTGCAGGTGGCTCATTTGTCTCTTGTTGGAGGGTCTACACTGGAGAAGAATACTCGACGGGTACTTGCTAAAATTTTTGGAAAGAGGTTGCGAACTCGAATCAACCTTACAGGGAAGGGTGGAAAAGTCGCATTCAAAAACTTACAGCTTCATGAAGTATTAAAAGGTAGTACAAAATGAAAATTGAAAATGTTTTGAAGTTTTATAATTATTTGACTTAATAATTGTAAACCTAATTGTACGAAAACAGATACCGTAAGGAGACAAAGGCCGTTAGCTCAAGAAAGTGCGATAACCCTTGCAGCAAGCAATTGGTTCCGGTATGCCAAATCTTCTCTTACACCTCAAGAAAGACAGAAACTCGAAGCAGAAAATTCCTCCATTTTTTAATATGCGGTTTTGTAAGCTTCAACAATTTTATTATGTTCCTTAAAAGCAGACCATTTGGAGAATTTTCATCAAAATAAGATTGTGTCAACATATTCTGTGTTTGCTATTGACTTTCAAATCACGACGTTCTTGACAATTACCTTTTTGTCGACGCACAACTTAATGAAACCAAATGTAATAAAAGTTATTAAATAAATAACATAAATGCAAAATTCTCATGATTTGCGATTCGTTCATATTCATACCTATGCATGATATCGAGGTATCATTACTACTTATGCACTTCTTTCACAGCTCGATCTTAATATTCATTCAAAATCGAATAATGAGGCAATTTATTGGATGACAGATTATAAAATCAAAAGTCCTATATAAACTGAATAAACTAAAACAACTACCAATCAGTAGGTAACACTACAACAGCAATTAAGTAGTAAGTTTGAGTTTTCTGAATTTAGTCTGTTGCTTTTTATACCCCATCAGTTTTACGCATGCCGGAATAAAAAGAAAAAGTTACACCCGGGAAGCTTTGTTGACATTTACTATGAACGTTTATTTAGTGCAAGGAAAAACCTACAACCTGAAATTTAGTATTTCTTTCTTCTTCCTTTTCAATTACTGAATTTATATTCCTGCTAGTGTAGGTTGAAAATGGCAAGCAGTAGTTTTAAATTGTCCAGCTCGAACTTATCAGCCATGTGTTTTATTTGTTTAAAAGAGACTTCAACTGATACTTTACAAAATATAAGTGGAAAATTCAACGTGGAATGTGAAACTGCAATTTTACTTCTTTCTCAAGCATTAAATATACCAGAAAGTTCATTTCAGATTGTTTCCTTTAATAAACCCAATTTAGAAGTAGAAGTTTGCACGGCTTGTGGAAAGCACTTATGTGAATTTTTTCAATGCCACAATCAAGAATCGCTAATTCAAACTGAACTCTTGAAACTTCAAAATCTTGTTTGCGAGACTTTGAAACAACTTGTCGGTAATGCTGAGTTGAAATCTTGTCATGCTTCAAAAATTCGACAAGAAATTAAACAGTCCTCACAGCTTAAGGGAAGCAATAATTCATATGCTGATTGTATTCCTCAAGATGTACAGATCCTCAGAAATCTTTTTCTTGGTAAGAAACGAAAGAAATAATATTATGATTTATTATGATTTTATGAATGGCTACTGGATATTTTGAAAATGCACATCATAATATTTTGCTGTACAGGTGAAGAAACTAAAGTGAACTCCAGAAAGACGAAACTACGATCCGATTCCAAGTTATTCAAGAAATTCCCTCACAACTTCATCATTCCAGATCCAGATAATGACAGTGACAGCTCACAAGAATCTGAAGAAGACAGTCGCAGTGCTTTCGAAACTCGTAAACTTGAGTGGTACGTCGAGCTATAACTTCTTAAGTGAAAATTGCTCATTGTGGTTTATCTGCTTTAATGTATTGCGCTTTGTACTTATCATGCAGCAAAATTAAAACTGAGCCGGAGACTCTCTGTCCAAGTGGCGTGTCTGACAATGAAGGCGATGCAAACTGGATAAGCCTGTTCGAATGGGAAGATTTGTCCAATAATGTTAAACGCAAGTTAGTTAAGTTGTTCTCAATGTTCTCTCAATGTTTCTACTAAAGAAATTCGAAAAATGTATCCACTTTTTGTATTTTAGTGTTAGCAATGGCAGTCATTCTCCGGTTCCGTCCCCACCAGTCATACGGAGAAAGCGAGGACGACCGAGAAAACAAATTGAAGTTCCTTTAAAGACGGAGGCAATTGCAACAGATCACAGCGATTCTAGCGATTCTTTTCAAGATTTCGAGTTAGGCTCATCGCTTGATTCCAGCTCGTCTGAGGAAGACAGTGACAGCTCTGATGAATCTGATTATGAAGATGAGCGTGCAACCAAACGGTACTATAATAATGGCAAGAAATAAGCAAGTAATATTCTTTATGTAGTGTTATGTTTTATGCACTTAAAACAAAATTACAGGCAGAGAAAGCCAAGAACTCCAAAAGACGAAACTCTTCACAGAGGCAGAGGGAGACCCCGCAAGGACCCAAGTGAATTGAAATACAAACGGACGCCCAAAGTGATGGACTCAAGAATAGAGGCTTTATTCGAAGAGGCAATCGGTCCTCTAGAAACTACAGATGACCCAAAAAGGTTCGTTTTTAGAGGAATTGAAGTCATTCAGAAGAATCAAACAACTTTGGAGTGTAGTAAATGCTCAGTGAAAAAGTCAAGTCATTCAACATCCATGAATATCGCTAGTGCATCTAGAAAGATCAGGGAACATATCTCCGTGGCCCATTTCGGTATACATAATTATAATTGAGTGACGATTTTTTTTGTTCGTTTAATTAAATTTTAGTTTCTGTATAAAAATTCAGGAGGACTAGAATGTCCAATGTGTTCCAAAGAAGAGAAGCCAAAAGTATTCCAGCGTTTTTGCGTTATGCGACGTCACCTGGACGTACACAAGCGCGTCTTAATTTACTGCGAAGTCTGTCAGAAGCCATTTCGCGATACAAGCAAACCATACTACGCTTGGCACATTTGGACTCACATGAGCAAAGATGAGCAAGACAAAGCTGTGCGATTAGGAGCCAAGGTCCCAGTCAATCCTAAGCGTAACCGTCCCCGTTGGATTGCAGACGATAATCCAGATGAGAATGGTTCATGCCGACGTGGCCGTCCTTATTTAGGCTTGGCCTGTTCAAAATGTGGTAAACCTCAGATATCCAGATTTCATTTGGAAGTCCACGAAGAAACCCACCTACCCAAAGAAGAACGATTGAAACTGAAACTTCCGTGTGAACAATGTGGAAAAATGGTTTACAAGTCGTCGATGTACCTTCATATCAGAACTGTACACAAAAAGCTCATTCGTGCGAAGAAGTTTGCTTGCAGTTACGAAGGGTGCTCGAAAAGTTATGTCTGTCAGGCTAAATTGGATATTCACATCAGACAAGATCACACAAAGGAAACTCCATTCATCTGTGAAGTTTGCGGGAAGGGATTTATCGCCAATTACTACTTGGTGAAGCACAGCCACACTCACACAGATAACAAAGTGAGTTGTGACTTATGTGGGAAAGTTTACAAGCTTCTTAAATATTTAACGAGACATAAAAAGGCCGCCCACAAAAATGAAATTGATCCGAAGACTGGAATGGTCATCAAATAAGCGTCACTGTGTTGTTAAACATAATTTATGTGATAATAAATGTTGTCTTTAATTCAGGCATTAAAAGATTATTTACACAATGCAACAATCTGATTTTTGTTGAGCACTATCTGATTCCGCAAATGACTTTTCATCGTAAAACTGCAAGTCTAAGTAACTGCTCGAGTCGTAATCATAACCTGCAGCGGGTTGAATTCTTGTTCGTTGTTTTTCATTAAGTGTAAACCCATTTTGCAGCTTCTTGAACATTTCGATCCCATCATGCAGATGGTACAGCAATTCTGCCGGAGTAGAGAATTCCAAATGTCGAAGATGCAGCACAGGTTGACTATTTGTAGTCCCATTCTCTTTCCTTTCACCTGTTGATATGGATCTCACTCGCCAGTAGAACAGAACCGGAGGCTTTCCTTGTTCCTTCATGAAATGATCAAACTCCATCGTTGTCTTATGAATATTCGTATCGCTTCTGATTGTAACAACAACTGGAAACGCCTTCATCATAAAATGGACCACAGAATAATCCTTCAAATAATCCCCATCACGCTCGCTGCTTCCCATCAGATTTCTTTTCGCAGTTGCAAGCTTTCCCAAAACTGTAGCTGCTAGTGTATCACTTTTCCTAGTCTCATCCGAAACCAATTGCTGACTTTCATCGAAAGTAAAGCGAAACGAACTTTTCCTGTAATCCTCTGTTGCACTTATTCCCGTTTGCTTCTGAAGATAAACTACTTCCACAAAGAATTGCCTCTGCCTTAGGAAATATTTCTTCAGGTTCACTAAGTCTTCCTCAGTTCCGATGTACACACAAGTAGGACGATTTATAGCGTCTTTGTGTGAATTCCAAAAGTACTTTCCATTTCGTGCTTCCTTCAGAAATTCATCGGTGAAGTCGACTAGACCGGAACTAGGCGTCAAGTACTGAGGTGGAGTGAGGAAACTTGTGTACCATTGTGGACGGGCTTGGAAATATTCGACATTTTGATCTGAAAATGAAATCATAAATCAACTTAACACTTAAAATAGAACAGCTATCAATTTACGGACGCACTCTTAGCTCGAGTAAATATTTCAGTGATAATCTCCGAAGCAGATGGTCTTGTTGTGGGGGAGTCCTTAAAGGTCATTTTTGTGATTAAGTCCATATGAATAGGATACTTCGTCTTCATATCATAAAACTTCTCTACTTGATAACCATTCCTCCACTTCACAAGATCATGCGTTCCTCCTGGAGGATCCTCCAGTGCACACAAAGTCTCCAGGAAGATTAAGCCAAGGGAATACATATCAGACTTCGTATCATATTTCCCATCAGAGTCCACATCAACCTCGGGACTTCTGTACCTCGTGGCTCCAACTCCCACGGTGAATTTACTCACTGAAGCTGCTGCATTAACATACCTGGCTAATCCGAAGTCTCCGATTTTCAAAGCGAATGGCTGTGTCGTGTTATTTATAAAAATATTGTCAGGTTTTAAATCTCTGTGGACTAAACTTTTCTCTTGGATGTATTTCATTCCTTTAAGCAGTTGGTAGAATATCTCGTGAATTGATTGTAAGTCGTCGTCTCGTTGTTGTTGCGTTGGTCTGCTTGAAATCCACTTTTCCAGAGTTAAGTCACCTCCAAACTCCATCTTAATGTAGAAGAAGTTGTTTCCAGAGATTGTCGAACTCCCAGAAGAAACTTGGGGTTCCAAGGATGCTTCCATCCCTGCCACAGAGTCTTCTGCCTCTAACTGTTCACTCTGAGGCCCCTCAAACCAACAGTCAAAGTATTTCACTACATTATCATGGTTCAGACTTCGCAGAAACTTTGCTTCTCTTTTGAGAACTATCAACGGTTCTCTTGTATGTGAATTTTGTCTTAAAACTCCAGACTTGTAGAGGAAACCCTCCACGGATATTTGTTTTACAGCAAACTTCCCATTTTCATCTTTTGCTTTGAAAACTGTTCCAAAGGAACCAGGCCTTCCTAAGGCTCCTAGAAATTCTAAATCCGTTTTTGTCCACGGAGAACCCATTTTGCGTTTGCCTAAGATTGTTCTGAACCAAAGTAAAACGCTTGTACAGAAAGAATTTAGAAAACTATGAGGAATTCAAAGAAAGAGTAAAAAATAAATTTGCAAAATTATGTCCGAGTGTTACTCTTGTTAACGAGCCTTGTTTACTTGATCATGTGTGACAGATCTTCTCACTCTAACAGCAGATTCTAATGTTACGTGTGTGTCCCACGCAGAACACTTCAGAACAGTATTACGTGTAGGTAGTAGAGTAGGTTGCGAATGCTAATGAATAATGATGTTACGTCACGAGGCAGAACACTCGCACCCAGCTTAAGTCAATTCAGTTTCTATTTTCATGGGATTTCATGAGATTTCATACATAATGGAAGAGACGGATTTCGTATATCATGCTAATCATAAAACAACACTAATTACAGCTAGTGTGTCATTTTATCATTCTGTTGTTCTAGCAAATAAATAATCGGAATATCCTTTTTACACAGTTCAATATGCCTAATTACCAAAATGCAAATGATATACTACAGTACTCATGTGCCAAAACTATCTACTCAAATCAGAAATAGTTGTGTGAATTAAACTAGTACATGGGATATTCGCATTTGCATAAATCAAAATACATTACAACTTACAATACATATCACAACTTGTGCAGTCTGGCAGGACCTCCCTTCTGCTGCAGCAATGGATGCGTTGTAGTAGTTGTAAACTGGCGTTATCAAACAATCTTTATTTCTTTGTGTGAAGAAACGAAGCGTCATGACGCGAGGAAGGAGACGTAGCTTGGCGTTGTTCAGCTTGGTGCATTAAAGTCTTTGTTTCTACTTCTTCTTCATCACAGAGCTCTTTGTATTTCACTTCATTCCACATCCAACTCTCCTTGGATCAAGTCGCTTACTCCGAGCATCTTCCATTTCAAAGCAGAACAGATAATTTTCTGGAAATTTAAAAGCTCAAAGATGGACGACGTAGAGATCGTGTTTAGCACAAAGAAGTCTCAAGCCGAGCACCCCTTAATATCCACAGCACTTCCGGAACCAAGAGATCCAAAGATCCAGCGTCCTACTCCCCCAGGGTGGGTGGGACACAACTTGGGGTTCACCGAGCGGATGATTAACATGTTGGACACGGGATTCAAAAGCGATTCAGTGATTCTCGTTGGCCCTGAACCCAAGAGGACTCGGATTCCTGTGCACAAACTCTTCATCACTTTGGGATCTGCACTCTTGCCTGTCTTGTTCCAGCAGTCCCCTTTGAAAGGCACGCTCATCTTGGAGGACGTAGAAGTGGAACCTTTCAAAGCTTATCTTCGGGTAAGACACAAATGCACCTTATCTCTTCACCTCACATCTGCTTGTGTATGCTTATTACCGTATTTTTAATTGCCTTTACTGTACGCAGCTTTTGTATGGAGATATTCAAACGGAGATAGAAGACCTCACGGCAGTTTTCCAACTGGCCACTCGATTCAAATCCGCAGAAGCTGTTCGAGTCTGTCTTTCTAAGCTGCCTTCAACTGCTGATGGAGCTCTTATCGCCCGAGCGCTTGAGTATGCTCAAGAATTGGCTTCTCCTGTCGTCTTGAATGAGGTTATGCAATATATCTGCACGTAAGTCGATAAGAGAAGTTTTTAAAGCAATTTTGTTCTACAAATCTGAAGTGCATAATTAGCTAAAAGCTACCATGTTTTAATTTCTTGTACACCAGAAATGCTGTGAGACTTCTGGAGAGTGACGCCTTCTTGACTCTTAAGTTTGAAGCGATCCAGAAGGTAATAATGAGTGATGATCTGCAAGCTGAGAATGAGATGCAGGTTTTCAAATACGTCATGAGGTAATAAGGAGCAAGTTAACTTTATAGCAGCGTCTTTGGAAAGCCTCTTGGCATTGGTGGTAATAATTTATTTAACTTTTAAATGTGAACTTGCAGGTGGGGACGAGCTGAAGCAACACGGCGAGGAGTTCCTCTTGTTCGAGATGAGCTGAGAAAAATTGTAGACCTCCTTCTTTTCTCTGTTCGCTTTCCTGTAATGGAAATCAACGACTTCATTGATGTCGTCGTTCCTGAGCTTATTTTGGACGTGCGTGAACTTAACGCTGTTCTTCTCACACGATTTGAATTCGAGAAACAAAGGTAAACTTCCGGCTTCTTAAGTCTTCTCCTTTAAGTATTGGAGTTTTATTCTTTACATTAACGTCTTGCTTTGTTCTCAGGCTGGACGTTCCTGCTGAAGCGATGCGTCCTGTTGCTGAGCTGAATCAGAGTCCGTTTTATCCCTACGAGAGAAAGTACTTCCGTCCTCCTCCACCTGCTGTAATTGAAGTCGTCGACATTACCAGTAGCAATGAGTCGTCATCTGATGCGTCACACTAAATGGATAATGGGAGTACTGATAGAGGGGGATGACTTACAAGTAGATTAATTCAAATGTGGGTTGTTATTATACGATACTGTATGTTAGGGATTTCGATGCAATTTGTCGATTAGATTTAGGTGTATGGTGTTTGCTATCAAATCGTTGTTTGTATTTGTATTTTGATTGAATCCTTTGGGTTTCTGATTACATAAGTTTTCTTTGTTAAGAGTCTGATGTCTCTGATGCTGGTTAATGATGAATGAATTAAATGTGAATAGAATGGTACATGAACTTAAAAGGAATTGGTGGGGTAACTCAAAGGATTTTGTAGTTTATTGTATCATTTACGCGAGTAAATGCTAAATTCAGACAAATCATATCGAACTCTGCATCAACCATCTTCTCAACACCAAGAAGAATGACTTCGGCATCAAAGATAATCGATTTCTCACTGCTTGAGAATCAAAATTGGCACGAAGATTTTATGACGTTGAAGCGATTTGGGTCAGTTTAATTCAGGATTTTAAACACTTCCCACAAGACATCCCATTAGACCAAGTGGAGAACCTCATTTATCTTTTAAACTTCGAAGCCATCCAGATCCAACGCCAATGATTCTCCTGATTTGTATTTGTCCTGGTCTACCCTGTGTACAGATGTCTACATAAAGATAGACTCTTTCATATGCCAAATAAGCCACTAATCAGTAAATGAATAACTGGAACTATGCAAAAGGTGTGAATTTATTGTACACAGATTATCCAGAATATTGATTTCAGGTTGCAGAGTAAGGATTGCGGAAATTAAAGCATTCGTAATTATCGCTGAAGTTGTATTCAACAAAAACTTTTCATTAAGCTTTTATCTTATTATAATTCTCTGCATTGCATTGCACATTTTTCTTCTTAGTCTCTGAATTCAGGAAAAGAAAAGTATCAGCTAGCCTTCAAGTTCATATATGCACTCTTGTAAAAAATGTATTTTCTTCAGGTGGCTTCCTTTTCACACAGACTTGGGCACGTGTCAGTCAAGTTTGTTAAGTACAAAGTGATCGACATGACATATTATCAATCAATTCCTGTACGCAGGGTTTACAGCTCACATCAGTTGACCACTGGTACATACACGCCATCAATAAAGAAGCTGTGCTCGAAACTTTACATGCGGCCACAACGGAGGAAGAATTTGCAAGTCTAACGGACGAAGACGTGCAAAAGACATGTTTCATGTTAACCCAATTCGTCGCTTCTCCAAAAACTGTCAAAATGTACGGAATGAACAGGACATTTTTTGATTTTGAAATATCTTATCCGAAGTATAGAAAAGGTGTCATAGACTGGGCTGTAACTGGACCAGGTTTGTGAATATTTCAAAATATCTGAATATCTCTTGACAAAACTGTCCTTCTTGATCTTGCTATTTGGGATAAATTAAACTTACATCGATTGAAAACTGTTTTCCAGATCCACAACACGCAGTAACATCGTACGTTGTTCTGACAGATAACAAAATTTTTTTTCTGCAGTAGATATATTTGAAAACGGAGCAAAGGGGTTTTATATCGTTAGCCCGTTGAGCACCATTCCTTCGGGAAACATGGACAAAATAAAGAAACTGATGGAACATCACGGTTTTTCCAACGACTCGTTCTACCCTCTACAAACCGACTGTAAACCCGATGAATACCTTAACAAATTAAAGAAGTAGTTATCTTTGTCAGAAAGTCAAAAATCCTTTTGAAGAACTCAATAATTAATCATTCAAAAGACAAGTATCGCAGATTGACTGTACTTCCAATTCAAATGTTCGAATTCAAGAACCATAATACTTCAATTTAAATTCAATTGATGGGGTGCACCAGAGATTGATGTTATTATTTATTAAATATTTCACAGAATGTCACCCGCGTACCATCGTCAATAATTTTAGTCTTGATTATTTGCTGCATTAGTGTCCGAACAGCCCTCATTACTCATTTGCGGAAGGGCATACTCACAATTCCTAAGAAGTCTATCGTCTGTGTCATTCGTGTCAATGTTGAATTCAGACGAATTCATACCCAACCTCGCTTTAACCATGTTCTCAATGACAGGAAGAATGTCTGTGAATTTCGGCCTTAAACGACGATCGTTGTCCCAACAGGTGACCATCAAAAAGTCCCTGAAAATTTTTTAAAAACCTTAGCTATCTGAAGTATACAAAGTTAATATATTGATATTAAATTCCAACGAACATATTTTCATCCGTAAATTCGGGTTTGCACAGTCGTAATCCAGTTTCCAATTGAGAAGCAAAGTCGATGCTCCAGTTTAATCCGGGATAAGGTACGTCGCCGATGGTAAACACTTCCCACAAGACAACCCCGTAAGACCAGACATCAGACTTGGTGGAAAATCTCATTTTGCTTAAAACTTCGGGAGCCATCCACCGCCAAGGAAGTTCTTGATTTTTGTCTGTCCTAACATATTCTGTGTACATGTACAGACGCTTTGATAAACCAAAGTCACTAATCTTCGCAGTTATTTTCTCGTCTAGGAGAATATTTCTAGCTGCTAGATCCCCGTGAACCACCTGTCGTAGCCAAAATTTTTTAATCATGTAGATAACAGTTTTGAATTTTTATAAAAATTATTATTTTAGTGTAGACTATGTTGTTTCTTACATTTTTGCTCTCTAAATACTCCATTCCAGTTGCAATTTGCTCTGCCCACCGAAAGAAGTTGATCAAGACACTAAATAAATGTACCAGAAATGTTGGACAAAGTGTTGTCTCTTTCAGATATAATTTTAGCATAGAAAT
>JAQGBV010000707.1:0-22732 GCA_034698685.1 Isotomurus pseudopalustris
GATAACCCACGGGTTTGAAACAATCCCCACGGTTTGAATACAAGCCCAACCGATAATCCACGGGTTTGAAACAATCCGTTAATACTTCCAGAATAGCTATGCCCGTTCCACGGGCTCCGATGGCTTGTCCATTTATAAAATGTGAAAGAAGGAAATCCAGGCTGTTCTGAAATTGGACCTGGAGTTTCAGTGGCCCTAAAAGGTATGGCGCAAGCATGGAATAAAGACGAGACTTACATGAGGAGATGAAGGATTTCATGAAGAATTTCATGAACTTTGTCTCGCTTTGGTTCCACGTTTGCGCCATACTGAAAAACAATGTGGTGTCGGCAGGGTTTTTTCTTACCATTTTGCTCATAAAATGAGATTATTTTGATGGAAACATTGGTAGCCATCCAAACATTTGCTACCAATGCAAAGTAAACAAAGTGCGAATTGATGTGCACACAAATAAATCATGAGAACTCATGCAATTCTCTCCTATTTTCTCTGTAAACAACAACTGACGAAAAATAGCGAGTGTTGGAGCTGCTGTTTATGCAAAAAACTAATTTTTGCTAACCAGAGACGACGACCCATCAACAAATCATGCACATTGGACTGTTTCAAGGTTTACGTAGGAGTTTCCTGGAACCAGTACAACATCAACTCCGACTGTCTGTGTCAGAAATGCTTTGCGAAGGTGAGACACACTTATTAAGGCCTTAGACATTTTGTACCTTTATTATGACTAAACTAACTGCTTTTAATAGGTCCTGAAAGTGAAAAGAGTGAAGACTGAGGAGGGATGGAAGGTCAGTCAATTATGGATCTTAGGAAAACAACTTTAGCGTCGAAATTTACGAAATACTGTACCCGAAGATAAATTAAAATTACTTAATTTCAAAATAAAAAAAATTTGAAGTCTTCTTGTAATTGACGATAAGTAATTCGTGAATTTAAAGTTGGGATTATCAATACCTCAACAATGACATGGGACAATGGAGATATTATTATGAGTTAACAGTCCGTGCCAGTCTGCCAGTGACACACAATTTTAACACAATTCGCGAAATAATGTCGGACTAAAGACTCAGGTTGGACCCTTCTGTAAAAGTTGAAATTATGAAACTCTGTCTTCCTTCAATGCTTATTGAGTCACAAAAATCATTTTATGAAAATTCTTTAACATACTTGAATTATTTGATAAAAGCATCACAAACGCAAACCACAAAAATGTTCGTTTTCTTCTTATAACTCAGCACTCAGCCAAATGTTGACCCCTAATAGAGTAATTGTAAGCATTTCAGTAGTATCCAGCCGATAGTTTATTGCAACTAGCTGTAATCATAACCATCATGATTACAAACCAAAGTTATGAAACCAGCAAAGTCATCCGTCATATTTATTCTTCCATCCTGAATTTTGACCTATAGGTCGATTGAGATGTGCGCTGCATGAGATTACAGTCTCTTGGCTAACACATTCTAACTTATAACCTCTGGAATTATATAACCTCCTCTTCGATCTACTTGGGAATTTATGAGTCACTACTCAAGACAACATGAACTAAATGTAGACAACAAGGGACTAAATGAGAACCTTTCATTCACACATTATTTTGATTCCCACTGAACGGCCCGAAATATTTAATTTATTCTATTTTATTAGAAGGTAGGAATCCAGAATTTTTTGAGAATGATATTCTACCATACCTTCGTATACTTCATTCAAAGCTTCTATCATAGTTTCGCTAATTGAACTTTATTACGTGACACAGCGTTCACAGAATAATCTCAGAGAGCATAAAATCATTTACAACCTTGTCGCAAGGATTGGGAAGGCATATCATGAAAAGTAGCAATAAATGAATTAAAACTTCATTTTTATCAAGTTCTGCTTTTCTACTGATCACATTCATTACATTGTGAACTGTAATCTTTAGTGTACAATCCTACTAGTAACTGCATATAACGAAAACCCTGAACTTCGAACTCTCATGAGTAAATTTAGATCTGCGTACAGTTTTATAACTTTCATGGCAAATGAATCCGTCAGCGTTTCACAATACAAATGGATCAACATATTTTAATTTGTGCTCTGTTTTATAAGGCTGTGTTAAACTCTTATTCATTTATTAATAATTACACTAAAAGTCATTCCACTCTCTTCTACTCATACAAATTAACGCGGTCGGTCTCTCATCTCTCTCTGAACAAGGAGACCGACTATGACTTTTTAATATTTTAATTGATTCGCCGTGTGATTGCCCAAATCTTCTGATGACCAAGGAATCCCTGTCATGTTAAATTGGTTGAGCAATCTCTTTCATAAATGATCTACAAGTATTCACGGAGACCTTTAGGATTCGATTACAGTCAAGCTTTTCTCCTTTAGGTAGTTGGTTGTTTGCTCACTCTGAAAAAAGCAGTATTCACTTTGTCACTAGAAGCGTTTAAATATTTCGAAAATTTGCCATGTCTCTAGCAGACACAATCCAGGGGATATTCGGGCGTCTGAATTTGGCCCTGGTTCCTTTCAATATCCCCGTGGCACTTTTGACAGCGCCGTTGTTACTTTCATTCATCGTTCAAAATTGGGTCGCATACGATAGCCAACAAGACAAACTAAATAATCCTGAGATTTCCTTGACATGCTATGCAACAGGCCTTTTGCGTGGAGATCCCTGCAGCGCGTGTGTTGAGACGTATGACTTCGTCGTCATTGGAGGAGGTAAATTAATTCCATTTCGAACAATTCATTTGTTTAATAATTAAACATGAATATAATTCGAAATTGTATGAAACAGGTTCAGCTGGGATGGTGGTTGCGACTCGATTGGGAAATAATTCGAAAGGTTACTCTGTTCTGCTTCTTGAGGCTGGAGGAGAGGTTAAAACCAACAATCATAAAATTGTAAAATTATAGGACAATAAAGCACTTTATAATTTTATGTTTTTATGTAGCCAGCAATTGTCAACAATATTCCGGTTCTCGATGGACTCTTAATGAATAAACCAGAAAACACATGGAGGTACAACCCTCCTCCACAAAATGGTGCTAGCCTTGGTTGTGACAACTCGGTAAATTAACAATTAATGATGGACTCACTTCTTATGCATAAATAACATTCCCACGGGTATCCAACTTGCCAGAGACCAGCAACTGTACGAGGGAAGATGTTGGGAGGATCGAGTTCATTGAATTTTATGATGTACGTCAGAGGAAATAAAGAAGATTACAACGGATGGGCTAGGCTCCTCAACGACAATCAATGGAATTACACAAACGTTCTTAATTATTTCAAAAAGTCTGAGGATTACAAAGGATACAGCCAATTTGATTGTAAGAAAAAATTATTAACGTTACAAGTACAACAGGTACAATTAAACATGTGATAAAGAAACAAACGAATGTGAGTTTTTTAGTGTAATTTAATTTGGTGGAATTTTTATTGTGGAGTACACATGAACTGAGTCGGTGCACTCCTATTAATAAATAACCTAATATTATTAGAGTTAAAACTTTCGTCAATTATCTTTCAGCTACTTACCACGGCTCCGGAGGACTTCTTGGAGTTGGTGCAACTGACTTTACACCTGGCGCAGATCAATTTTTAGACGCTGCAGTTGAAAGAGGATACCAGGTTGGTGACTACAATGGAGCTAACCAAGGTGTGAGAAATATTTTGAATGTTTCACAATTTTACATACAGAATTAAAATTAATTAATTTTTTTGTACACAACTTAAAACTTTTGAATCCCTTTAATTTCAGTTTTCAGCAAAATTGATCTAACGACACGAGGTGGCTGGAGAGATAACACGTACAAAGCCTTTTATCAAGACACAACTCCTCCTCCTAACTTGGAAATCAAGAAGTACTCCTTTGTCACTAAGGTTACAACATTAAAACAAATTCATGTTGGTAGATCTCTCTTCATTCTTGTACAAAACTTTTTTCGAAAACAGATTTCTTTTAACGGGAACCGTGCAGTAAACGTGACGTTCGAAAGACAAAACTGCACAAGAACTGTAATAGCAAGGAAGGAAATAATTTTGAGTGCTGGAGTCTTTAATTCTCCTCAAATTTTAATGCTGTCTGGAATCGGACCGAGAAATGATTTACAGCAACTAAACGTAAACACTCAAGATTGCTTAATCGATGATTTTTGTATTTCTTACTAGCATTCATAAGAGACTAATAGCGATTGCTAAAACGATTAACTTTGGATCCAGATTCCAGTCATAGCGGACCTTCCTGTGGGAAAGCAAATGCAAGACCACGTGTTCACACTTATGGGTCCATTTATAAAATCACCCGTATTGAATTATGACTCTGATGTGTCAGTTGATGCCGCGTACGAATATTTCACTAATGGAAGTGGTAAGTTTGATTCCAATTAAGTAAACCATATTCATTTGTACAGTTTAATTTAATCCCACAATTAATGCATTTTTTCAGGTGTGTTAAGTTCGTCTGCGGGAATAACAGCTCACGGATTTTTGCAAAGTCCATCGGCCAGCTATCCTAACATGCAGCTAATTCAATTTGGGTTAAAAATCAACGGAAATGTCTCAACATTTTTCAACGACGGCTTTGGACTCAACACAACGTTCATTACTGAACTTACAAAAAATGTGAGCAACCAAGATGTTCGAATGCCCCTTCTGATCCTCGGTATTCCCAAGTCAAGTGGAACTCTGAAATTAGCCAGCAAAAATCCTCACGATTTACCAATTCAGGATCCAAAATACTTTTCTGAACCCGAAGATGTGGAAACTTTGTTGTGGGGTAAGCACACATTTTAGTGAACTTAACAAAATGTACAAATCAGTAACTTCGCCACGATTGCTACACAATTTTCTTACGTAATATTTCAGGCTACAAAGAAACTCTTGCTCTCTACGAGAACACAACTGCGTTGAATGTGTCTCTACTTTCAACTCCAATGCCCGGCTGTGAAAGTTATGAATTTAGGAGTGACGATTATTTTCGTTGCTGCATCAGAACGATTTCAGTCAGTCTTTTCCATCACTGCGGAACAAACGCCATGGGAAAAGTTGTTGACTCTAACTTGAGGTAACTTATGAAAGATATTGTTGTGATTATAATTGAACTAATTTTAAATCCGGTTTTATATACTTAGGGTGATCGGAATCACGGGTCTTCGTGTAATTGATGCTTCAGCTATTCCTGCAATTCCAAATGGAAATACAAATGCCCCGACAATAATGATTGGAGAGAAAGGAGCAGACATTATTATGACTCAGTACTCCATGTACTAGCCATAGAGACACAAATTGTTCTCGGACATTAATTCAAATTGAAACATTTAACTCCCAAGAAATCTGTACTAAAAGCATAAAAGTATTTATTACCTAAATTCTAAAGACATCGTTTTCAAAACTTATTTGTTCCAATTTTTAAAATTTTTAGTGTACTTCACTATGTAACAGTTTACTAAGGATGAGAGGAAAGTTCTCTTACTTAACTTAGCCTAATTATATTATTTCGGGTGTGTCATGCAAATCAAATTATTTTGAGCAGACGTTATTATGACTCAGTACTCCATGTACTAGCCAAAGAACTAAAATAGTAAATAGAACAACGGCATCAGGTTGGTTGAGTGATTGTATGATCGTAAATTAAACACTGATTAACACGTTTATCAGAAACAAGATTTATTCAATAATAACTTTCCCCATTTTGAGAGTAAGAGTATTTGTCGTTTAATATTAAATTCCCTATTTGGGTGAATAAATGAGTAAACCACTCATTTTATTTACTTTAGCACAACTTTCTATTCAATAACATGGTTCTTTTATTAACACCAAAGCCCCCACATTGTTGCCAGTGTAGTCTCCATCTGTGATTTTGTCAAGTGGAGAGTTGAACATGGTTTTCTGTATGTAATTCATTCAAAAGTACAACCATAAAATTGTCCCATAGCACAGTTGAACTTCAAAATCAAAAATGCAGTGGAATTGAATCACTAAATTCTTTACATAACAATTCTGGTGGCTGTTCCGTCGTTGTTTAATTTTGCGCTATATTTCTGAGGTTATTTAATTTGCTGTATTGCGTATGAATTTGAGAGAAATACTTGCTTCATTTTGACACATATTTTAAAATCATTAAAAATAATAAGTTACTACAATATACAAATAAATCAACTCTCCCAATTGTGTTTCGTCATTTACTCAATAAAATTAAATAATAAACTTTTACCACATAATTTTGATTCTTACTTTTTCATATTAATTAAATTATCTAGTTCACAACTTTGTTTTCTCAGGATAATTTCATTTTGTGACCATTTCGATGCTTAAAAAGGGCCACCATCCACCAAATATTCTTTCATACATATTAATATAAGACAAATATTCTTTTACCATTTTGTGGTTTAACTAACTCAATCACTCTTTCTTTGCTCAAATTATCTAAATAGTAATTATTAATGAAATATTTTCGCTTTACACAAGCCTTGCACTCGGCAGTACGTAATTCATACACTTTAATTTAGACACACCATGTAATTACTAGTAAATATCCCGCACCAAATATTTCTATTTGCCTAATTAAGTACCACTGATGATAAAAGGAGTTCCACCTTCCGGCATTTATTAACCATCAATAATTCTACACCGTGGATGTGAAATAGGTGCAGACCAATCCATATGTAAGTCGTTGTGAGCAATATATATTTTTTCGCATGATGTATTCTGCCGATAAAAGTGGAATTTCGTTCATAACCTCACTCGGAGTATCTAAAAAACAATGGCTTGTCTTTACATTACCAGATCAGAATATTCATTCAGCAAAATACAGAAAGTCCAAAATTTATTTAACTTAATTTTGTTAACTGTTGAGGTGTCTACAGTAGTTACTGAACCACAACTGAGCATTCGAATTCGAGACGTAATAAACAGAAATAGCGGATGTCACATTCATGTGTTGCAGGACGTTGGATCTCCATTTTACGGACCATTTATAAATCCCCTCACAAATTGGGTTGTTTCGGTTGAAGAACAGCATAACTATTTAGAAGAAACGTGTGAGGAAAAATCCATTGATGTTCACAAAATTAAAGGAATCAAGTGTGTTTATGTGATAAACATACGTGTTCCACGCAAAACTGAAAATAGCGAGAAAAGTAAGCCCCAGTCACAACAACTACGTCTTTACCCATCACTCTTTTTGTTTTGGGCAGACTGATGCTTTCTTACGAATTCTAAAGCCGCAGGGAAATTGTCAGTTCACCAAAGAGTGATTTCACACATATCTGTGGTACTTTTGTTCTCTCCGCTTAACAACAAGGAATTATCAAAAGCCATTGAACACGATCCCACTATATTCATACACTTTCGAAAAATAGGAATAATGACGTACAAGAATTCTGACTTATGTGTACCAGAAATTAGATCAAAAATTAAAACGCGAAGGCTATCTTATTTTATAAACATTGGAACAGTCGAAAAGCCACTGGTACTTCAAATAAAAACCAAAATTCTTCAGAATCTTCCTCTGTTCCAATTATTACTAGAATCTATTCGAGAGAAACATTTTTATTTTCATAAACTGCATTCTGCAATCGGTGAAATTTTTTCTTCAAAAAAGTTTGCTGAAACGTTTTTTTATAGAGTCTCACCCAATGAAACTCAAAAACCAAGTGGATCCTGTTTTGTTTGAAGACTCCAAGCTTTCCAGAGAATTTACGGATGCCTATATACTATACTTTTTGACAAGTCGACTTAATGCGTCCTGCCTTTTCTGCAATACTCAAAGCAATCCTTGTTTATTTCATCTTGAAGCTCGTCAATTTCATTACACTGAAATTTTTTCGTCAATCGACCCCAACGAAAACTTTGAAGGAATATTCAGCATAGAAATCAGAAGTTCGGCTGTTGTAATCCCGCTTGAAACTGTTAGTCAGTCATTCCTTACGTGTTACCATGAACCTGTAATCACACTTCAATTTTACTTGGATCCTTTCCAGTTGGATTTGTGGATAGTATTCATTCTTACTGCGACCCTCATAGCTTTATTTCTGCATGTAAATATTCGTCACATCTTTGGCAGAGGGAAATTCAAAAGTTTCTCCATTGTCTTGTATATATTTGCAACAGTCACTGATGATTCCAGTAGCATGCCATCGGCTGTAGAAAAAAACGGCGTCGTCCGAGTAATCCTTGCTCCTTGGTATTTAGCTACAGTCGTTTTCGTGAACGCTTACATAGGTTTAGTAATCTGCAGCCTCACAACTCCATTTCAAGTATCAAGCATTAAGTATTTCAGTGATCTTACAACCCGTAATTATAATCAACACGCAATAATGCGAAACCTCATGTGGCCACGAGTAGTTTTGAAAGGAACAACTACCGCAAGGCCAAGATTAGACAAAGAACTTGGAATTTTAGTTCCAAGAAAAATTAGCAATCAAACTGAATTTGCGATTTACTCTTCGCCTTCTGCTGTAGTAGAGAAATCAAGTACCAGCGGAATGCTTTTTGTGCGCGTCGATAATCATCGGTGGCTCACGCAATCGTTTGGAGTCAAACTAACCAGTTTTGCGTACTATAAAAGTGTCGATATATTTCTTGGCATCCGAAAGTTCCCTTCTCTGCGTAGCTATGCTGATTATATGTATGCCATTTACAACACAACTGTATCTGCAAAATCTACATACTTAACTGAAATGCTCTTTAATCTGTTCCATCCTTTTCATGTTGTCGAACCATCTGGGACAAATGATACTTTACATCCCAATAGAATTCACCATCTACAAGTTTACAAGTGGACAAACAAATTGAAGTTTTCTTATTTGGTTGAGAAGGAAATTATTAAATGCGGGAGATCCGTCTTTGCGGACAACTCCGACGAAGTGCACTTGGAGCTTCAGTACCTCAAGAAACATTACCCTCGAATAAAGTTCTTCAAATCAGAGGAAACGATTCTAGAGCAACAAAGACTCTGGATTTTCAGCTTAATGGATGACAAATTTAAACTTATTCAGTACACCAAGCAGCTAATCACATCTGGAATTCTTTTTAAGATAAAAAGCTATTTTGATTCCGCAAGGCATTTACGAAGAAACAATTACACATTATCTGCGTCATCCGAGAATGATATGAATGAACATGGTCCGATTGCAGTGACATTGTATGATAGAATTCAAACGGCGTTTTATATTTATTCTGCTTGTTTATTCGTTGCGTTTATAAGCTTTTTCCTCGAATTCGCGAGGATTTCGAAAAAAACATTTTTACCTTTGAAACTTCTTATTTGCAAAGTTTGCAATAATATCAACTTTTGCAGGCTTATTGTTAAAGAGTTTCAAATCGGGAGTTTATTTGGTGTTGTGGAACTCATTTGCATGGCAAGATTTGTGAAACCTTTGTCTTTGTCGCATCGGAGTCTTTGCATCTCAGTAGCCACACAAAATATGCTTTGCAAAACGTAAAATGCTGAATCCGACATTCGGCATATTTTGCACCGGACAAAGTTCGGGCAGGAATATTGATACGTCTCAGTAATTAGATTACTGACTTTCCTTCCTTACAATGAAATGTTTTTAGATGTTTAATCACTTTATGGTGTCTAATAAATAAATGTTGTAAAAAAGCTTTGAAATGGGATTTTTTTAAATTTTGGTCCCCAAAGAAATTATTCAGACGAGATATACGACAAAAACGTAAACTTCATGCGAATTCCAGCTTTATATTCATGTTTTTTACACTCTATATTAATTGATTATCACGTGTATCATTTTATAATCAAAATTAGTAAATAATGACTTCAGCGTGTCGAGCATAAAAAAGCTTTTTATTGGACATTTAAATCTTTCTCGGAGTGACAAAGTAACTACACACTCCTCTTCTTTCGAAAAAACACTGACAAATAATCCTTTCATACTGAAAAAACCTCCGACATCGTCTACAGTATAGTCTCTACGTATGTTATCATGTGGCTAGGGGGATACGAGTAGTTAGCTTAAATGATATTTCAACGAATGCTTTCCCTTTCAGTAATCTTTCTAAAAAAACTGAAAAAACAAATTCCTAATCAATCTATGTTATTCAGAAAGTCATGTACAAACAAACACATTACTGCCTTGTAACTTGTAGCAGAGTTGAAAATAAAAATCCCGACGCCTTGTGCTCGAATCAATAATATTTTGTTGTAAAATAATTCCAGGTGCTGTAAATTATTTGTTTCGTTTTATCTTGTAACTTAATAGTTTTGTTTTTCAGCATCAATATGTGATAAATATTAGCTGTTTTTTAAGGCATGATTAGATATGCTAATAAATAATAATAAATCAACAATACCAACTTCTGCAATTCAGATTGATTCAAACTTAGCAACAAATTGCCACACCATTATTTAAATAATAATACTTCATATCGAATAAAACATCTGGTTCAGTGTATGGCTTCTCGCAGGAATAGATACATGCTGTCGATCACTCTGTTACTAAAAGGTCTCACAAGCTAACTACCAAATTTTCCACAATATGTATAAAACATAAAATTGTACTTAAACTATTTATTTTTTGCCTAATTTAATCCATCTTTCCCGAATTTAAATAATTCTTGGTTATGGCTTGTATAAGAAACGAATTATGTGATACCGGAAATTAACAAATAATAGTCGAAAGTTCCCTTTAAAAGAGCGTTATACTCTTACATATAATAAACCTTTAACTGCCCAGCTAAGAGTGCAATTATACTTATACATCGTAAGGAAAATTTACCTGGTTGGTTGATTAAATACGAGCGATGATTAAAAGATTTCCACCTTCCAACGCAATCAATACTTCTAAACCAGAAGTGTGAAATAAGTTCAGAACATTGTCTGAAATTAGTTGAAAGCAATATACTTTCTGCCAACGAATATTATCCTGGTAAAAGTGGATTATCTTCTATAACATCAATCAGAATACTTGCAGAACAACGGACTGCCTACTAACTACTACAAAAGTATACACTTTAAACAACAAAATATAATTCAAAATTAGCTTTTTTATTGAAATCGCGGAGATTTTGGGATCATTTTTGCTATAAAAGTTCTGACGGGTTCTGTGATTAAAATATCTACTGTTATGTAGTTGCATGCTCTGTCTTACGAGATAATTTTATTGAAAACTAAATAGTCGTATAGTAAACTTAAAAATTAGTCATCTTTCACGGTTTAAAGGGTTTAATTTATTTGTTTTATGATTCGAGCTTTCGTTGAGTAGCACCAAACGTCTTCAGGAAAGACAATAATTGTAGAATTATAATAAAACTTCTATGCTCAAGAGTTACTTCAATTATATAAATCTATCGTATGTTAAAAGTTCCCTAGCTATACTATTCCATTTAGTAGCGAGTACATCGTTGTAGCCATAATAGAGTCGACCTTCCAGCCTTCATTTGTGTTCAATGTGGATGGACATTTCTGTATGTATAAGGACTCCTTAGTTTTTCTGAACCAAACTCGGGACTCTAACTCCACAAGACTAACTGATAGTTGATCAATCGTGTGGTTGGGATTGTTCTTTAGGTGTAATGCTACCGCTGATTATTTTGTGTTTTGATTTTTGCAATGCGACAAATGTTCTTCAAATCTCATTTTGATGTCTCTCTCTGTTTCCCCAATATACTTCAAATTGCAAGCCATGCATTCAATCGTGTATATTCCACAATTTGCTTTCTGCATCTTGTCCTTGTGTGATGAAAGAAGCAACGATAGCTTAAGACCTTTGTAGTATCCAATATTAACTGGAATCTTGTTTTTGATTCATGGAAGTTCTTTAATTGCAGAAAACACTTGACAAAATCTTTATACAGTTGGACTTTAAACAATTGTTTGAGAAGTTTTTCCAAACAGTCTGATAAAGTAAACAAGACATACTTCATGAAAGTAATGTGGTAAGACTTTGTTCGACTAAAATAATGCATTCCCACTTCACAAGGATTCACTCGTAACAAAATATAAAGGTCGCTCTAATAATCATCGAATCTTGATAGTTTTATCACAGAAGGTGTATTATTTATTTGAATGTTAGACTTTGGTTGCAGCGGCTGAGATAGAACACATGAGGTTCAAATGATTACAGTAATGATACATACGAGCTTTTGTGCAATTCAGTTACCAACAATGAGTTCATTATTAAATCGTGTAACCTGTTTGGAAAGTAGGATTACCATTAACCTTCAATGCGACACAAAATCTTCAATCAGTCGTTGGTTTTTTTCACATTGCTAGCATAATCACTAGGCTTGGATTTTTCTAATTCGCCTGCCGTGGCTACTATTGCTTGAATTAGAGTTCTGAACTTATTATTAAAACAAAATGATTGTTCACATAAACTAAATTATTAGTGACAATTATCGAGTAGATATTCGTTTATATTTTAGTTTTTGTTCGTTGGTATTGTAAGAATTACTACTAGTCCGTTTTATAAATGATAAAGCTGATTCTTGAAGTCTATTATAATAGAAAGAGCCAAAGGCATAATAATAGGTCAACTGGTCAACATTTGTATGAAGCTTAATGAATCAAAAACTAAGATTGGTCTTCTATTGCTTTTTCTGTTGAGGCTACTGTTTGTGGATGCAACTTTGAATGCTAGATCAACGAATGCTAATGCTAATAATTTTTTCCAAATATCTCTTTCAAAATCCGCCTACACGCAATGTAAAGCCATTTCCATTCAGTCCACAAAATCTGACAGAAACAAGAAATAATAAAAATACAATTTTTTTATTAGAGGTAAGGTTAAGGTTTGTTTAGTTTTATTTAGCCTGAGCTGATCAGTTTTCTTAATTAGTTGGATTTAATGGTTTTAGTTTTTTTAACATCTAAAAGCAAATGATATAAAATTCAACGAGTTTAATTCAGAAGGTAGATGGGAAAATTGACTCGCAAAACTTTGATCAATATCCAAAAGTTTACTCTGCTCTTATTAATAACCGAAATTGCTTATTGCAGACTATGTGAATTGCAAACGATTTGTAATCAAACGTGGATTCAATCCTCTTCAACGGATTTCATTATTGTTTAAATTATATTCAAGGCGCTTACGTTGGATGTTAGTTAGCCACGTAGATGGTACAGTAAAAAAATTAATTTATACTTTTTCTAGTAGCTCTTTAATGGTATAATAATATATTGAAGAGACTTCAACTGACATTTGACAAACTCCTAAATGTTTTCTACATAATGGTAAGTTCGGGCCCTTGAATGTTCTAATAATTTCTTTTTAACGATTACTTGTCACTTTTTGCATTTGTATAAACAGCTATAGACGATGCCAGTTATATCACTAACATATCTAGTTTGAAAAAACAATTAGGAGGTTACCATAAAAAGTTTCCATCTACAATTTACAAAACTTTAATTGTACTCATTGCACGAGTCATGTTCTTACTCGTGTACGTCTTGTTTCTTCAGTACCTTCAAATTGAACCAAACACTGCTAGCAAGTTAAATTTCTCGTTTTGTCATGGAGGTGTCATATTTGCTGGTGAGATATCCCGAAATTTACGGTAAATTGACAAATAGAGGCAGGGAATTATTATTTTACAAATCTTTCCGCAGATTTATCTCATTCTCTTGATCCATCACGGAATTCCTTGTACAGCAGCGATATGGAAACCTCTATTCTAAGCCGTGAAATGTTTTTCAACATTGGTAAAATACCGCGTGTAGAAAATTTCACTCAATGCTTAGTTGTCTTGCAGAACTTTAATGAATCCTCATTTTATGAATCGTACAATACTACTAAAATGGTAAGTTGAACTCGTAATTTTTTACCTTACCATTCTATCCTACCTAATTTAAAAAGGTGTTAAAATGCACTACGTAATTATGACTATTTCAGGCAATATCTTTAATGTCATCTCAAGACAGTGGAAACTCAATGGTTGTTTTTGTATACTATCTCTCCCATTCCTTATCAGCAATTCAAGTTCATCAGCAAAAACAATTCTTAATTAATCTTCAGCTTGAATTTCCCACGCCGCTAAACGCAGGCATATTCTTTGCTTTCGTATTACCAAATAATGAAATTGTTTGTTTATTTGAAAGCTATTCCATCAAAGGACAACCGAGAGTTGAACGTGTCTTTCAAGAAGTTAATGATAAATTCATTTCTTCGTATTCCTTGTCATTCATGAACAAAGTAAGCAGACGGAATAACTTCACGGGAGTTACAATTGCTGGCATTGTACGGGTATGCTTACAACAAAATTAAGGAACAATACAGTTGCATGATACACTGCAGATAGATTCCCAAAGGGATTAAATTTTGAATATGCTATTTAAACCGTGTAGCAAATTCAAGCTGATTGGATATTGGACAATAAGATTATTCTCGATAATCTGTTATCCGAAAGGATATATTCCGACTTGCATTTTATGCTCAAATTCAAGTAAAAAAATATTCGTTTTAAAAAATGTGCTGATTAATGATAACACAAACTGCGATTATATATTCGCAGCAATTTGACATTGATCGGAGGTGCATTAGGACGCCAAAACGGAACGCTCTGTGGTGCAAACTTTAACATGTTGACATTGGGAACTGCTGACATATCCCTTATTCCTATTACTCTCGTCCCTTTTCGTGCCAGACAACTTACTTTCCTACAGCCAACATATTTATCCAAGTCAAGCTTTCACTTTTCACTAAGAAATTAACAGGATGACTAACAGCTGAATTTTTTATGTAGGATTCATGTTTTCTTCAGGCAACCAAAAATTGGCGCATTCCGTAACATTGTGTTCACACCCTTTCAAACAACTTTATGGATTTCACTTATTCTAATTTGGGTAATCATTGTCACCACAGTCAAGTTGTTTTTTTTCGTACAGCAATTTAACCTTCGACAGCTTAGTACGAACACTGCCAGCAATAATGATCGACAATTTTCTTCTCAAGTTCTTTTATGGGTTCTGGCAGCTAATTCCCAAAAAGGTAAGGAAATTAAAATATGAACTAATGTTAAACTAGTTTAACTTACACAAATAACTTACAAAAATAATTAACGATTTTTCAGCTTGGTACTTATCCCCAAATTCGACTTCTTTGCGTTTGATATTTTTCACTGGAATGATGTGTGGACTGGTAACATTCGTGGCTTACTCTGGAGCAATTATATCCTCCTTAGCTGTGAAAGCTAAACCCGTAAGAAATTTCTTAGATTTAGTCCAGCAAAAGTTCAGTTTCACTATTCATGAACGAAGCCAGTCGTTGAAAACGTTTATGTTGGTGAGTTACAATTTTAGTTTGGTATTTTCAAAAGGTGCAAATACTACAGCTGCAATTGAGTGCCTAATTTGTGTATTCTAGCTCCTAATCAATCTGCATAAATTGCCTCAAAGTATTCTAACAATTGATACAGCTAGAGAAGTAAGTCATCTATTGGACCAAAATGACAGAAAAGCATTCTTCACGTATCCAGACATATTTTTCTCAGTAGTCTTGAGGTTGAATTACAAGAAACAGTTCATTTGCAGAAATATTCAGAACATAAAGTTTAAAGATAGCCTTACACATTCTGGAGTTTACTTAAAGAAAGGTTCAGCGTTCAAGGAAACTTTCAATCATAAGTTAGTGTAAATTATCTACTTGTAAATAATTAGATGTAAATCCTAAATTGCATACACATGGTTCTTTAATTAATTGTAGCAATTCCTAATTTTCAGATTGCTGATTATAAAAGAGAGTGGTCTCAATCGCAGACACGTGAGTGAGTTCGAAAGTAATAGAACAGTCAAGTGTGACACGTCTGACATAAAAGATGAGTTGGATCCAGTTACGCTTTCAGACTTGATGACAATTTTTGCATTCATTGGTTCTGCATTTGTAGTGTCAAGTGGAATTTTGTTGGTAGAGTTGAGTGTTAATTTCACAAAACATGTTTTATTTTCCCGAAATCCTGTAACTGGGAGGAAGCAATACGAAACACGGCTAGCAAGTTCTTTTAATCAGATCTCTTTAACGTTAATATTCTGTTTTAAAAAGGTTGCAGCTTTTACGATGAGCATTATAAATAAAGAATACTAATATACTGAATCCAAATTGATCTCGTATGGAGTGTCATCTTGTGATAATCTTATAGCTCTTGTGAGCGTACCAGTGGAAATTTGTAATAATTTGATCGAGTAGTCATTCAGTTAAAAGTTATTAATAAAATATTATGTAATTCAAATTAGTCTCAGCTTATCCACAGTGTTTACCTTCTGTTCTTTTAACTGCACTGCTTACTTTCATGCACTTCACCGATAATGGCTCATAGTTAACGGAAAAGCCAGTTTCAAGTAATAAAACTAGTTGTTTTATACAATTACGACAACCGACATGATTCAGTTCTCACACGAGGCTATTTCATGCTTAATATCGTTATTGTTATTGTTAAGTTCCAGACCATTCCAGTCCTTCATGAAATTCTTGGGAACACTTCATAATGGGATTTTAATCAACGATCACTTCTTTAATTACAGAGAACACTTTATTAAGTTTCCATGCAGTAGGATTCTTAACAATATGTCTGAGAAGTTTTCTCACATAGTCTGATAACGTAAACAAGCAAAACTACCTGAAGTAATGTGGTGAGTCTTTGTCCGACATTAAAGACAATAACTCATTCACACTTATTCCATTCTTTGACAATGCGAGGAAATAATTGTGTGTCTACACGAATGCATTCAATGAGATTAAGCTTGTTAGTATTCATACTCCATTCCAGCGTAAATAGCCGTTCCACCTGCTCCAGGAGGCAGCTTGCCAAATTCAAAATCTTTTGCCAATTCCTCTTTCCATATTCGTCTATTGGTTCCATAGATTTTCAGTTGCTGTCGCAATTCCGGACTGAGAAGGGGACGAATGGAATTCAGCAACGGCTCTAGAAATGCTGGGGCTAGGCAATAAACAAGTACATTTGTATTTTAAAGCTTTCCTGAATTTAGGAACACATGGCTGGAAGGCTCACCATTGATCACAAGCATTTTATCGACACACTCCGGGTAGTGATCGCGGTAGGATAACACAATCCTCAGTAGGAATGGAATGCCTAGACAATTAATACTTAAGTATTGACAACTAAAGTCATTAGGAAATGTAAAACCAAAGCTGTGTGCATCATCTTACATTGCAAACATCCATGTTCCACTAAATTGTATCCCTCAAGATTAATAAACAAATGCCCCCGAGTGATATTCTTGTACTTTTCTCCTAAATGACGAACAAGCTGACAACTTTCCTCAATAGATTTGTCACAATATCTGAGAAATCTTTCGCCATTCCGAATCACTGCGCCTCGTACATCAATCGTGTGAACGTCGAAATATAGAACTGTTCAGGAATGAAAATGATAAATCACGAAACCAAAGGTATTGATATTAAAATTATTTACATGATCTTCCATATTTGTCACGTCCCTCAAGGTAATACTTGTAATCTTTTTCGAAATCTGACCAGTCCTCTTGACTAATAGAATCAATGTCGTTCTTTGCTCGCCATTCCAAGTTCTAGATTATTCCCACAATAATAAAATATTGTAAATAAATATTCTAAGTTAAGTAATGAACAAAATATTAATGAACTCACGTTGAGCAGAAACTTCTCAGCTTGCGCAATATCAAAGTGTTTTGCTACGGAAATGCATGCAAATGATATAACATCATCCCTTATACTACAACATAATAATTAGCTAGGTATCAAATTACTTCTGAGCCATTTAATGAGGTAAATGTCTTCCTTCATGTAATCGTGTGGGAGACGATGGTAAACAAGTTTACGAAACTAAAAACAAATAATAATGTTAAAAATTAATTTAAATACTGAAGAGGTAAAATCAATTTTGAATTCTGAGTCTCACCTTCTCCAGCAACTGCTTCTGTTGAATTGTCAGCGTTGTGTCTTCCTCAAAAGTAATCGAGCTAACTACGTTAACCTGGTTGAGTACGGACATGACCACTCCAACTCCGATTAAAACAATTCGTGTTTTATTTTCAAAAAACATTTCAGCAAGAAACTATTAAAACTTCTAAAGTGTGTGCATAAAACGTGTGTGTGAAGTAAATAAATAAATGACGACACGACACGACTTTAATTACGTCGAATTTACTCAACCACAGCCATTTTTTAATACAATAAAACAATTTCTGGCCAGAATCTGTACAGAAACTAATTCCATGCAAGTTGCAGGAATCAATAAAATCTAATGAACGAGTCCAGGTAATCTCAAGAAGTAACTAAAGAAGTCTTGAAGGGCGGAGAGTGCGATTTAGCTGGATAGTAAATAAAAGCTTGTTATTGTGAACCTTTTCTGTTTTGGTCGCATTGCATTGCGTGTTTTTTGATTTTTCCCATGGATAAAGCATATCGCAAGGATGCACATGTAATAAAATGTAAAGGTCGGTCTACTAACCTAAGAATCCTTCATTGCTTTATCACAAACGAGGAATTACTTGAATGTCAGACTGCAGGTGAGCATGCAAAACAAGAGGTACAAATGACCATTTGCAATGGTAAAATGAGCCTTGGTGAATATTAAGATTCTAGCCACGAGTTCATTCTTATACTCTCAGGAGTATTATTGGCTTCTGATGCAACACTACGTGCTCATTGAAGTCATCCGTCATCATTCAATAAAAAAGCTGATTGTGCAAGCGCTTTTCATAGAAGAAAAGTCTAACTGTGTGCAACTGCAAGCTACAATGGATCAGTTAACCAGTCTCCTCTCATAATATAGCAAAAGGAATAAGATACTGTGATGTAGTGAATAGTAGTGATGCGTGTCACTAGTTGTAATAATGGGAGCAGTTACGACTACAAACAGCTCCCGTGCCCAAAGAGTATTTGGTGAGTGCAGCATGGAAAGGAAAACATGAAAGGATGTTTTGCCTACAAAAGAAGGATAAAAAATTACTTACAATTAGAACTACGACAAAGACGTTCCCAAGTTAAAGCCAAGAACTTGAAACAAACGAAATGAGTAGTAACAAGCAATAAACTCATCAGAGTGTACATTGTCTCCTTGAAAGAATACCAAGTGGAACTATCAGTAATTTAGTATATAAGTAAAACAAAATATCACAAATGCGATCTTCTTGCACACAGAAAGGTCCGTCTGTTACGCGACTTTCGTGTAAGGAATAGAAATATAAACATGAGAGCACGCATGTATACGTAGATACCGGCTGTACCATTAAGCTTCTTGCACACCATTTTAATTTGAATCCTGCCAAATGTGTTGTTTCAAATGTCTTGCTTCTTCAAACAACCTGAAATCAATTTTGGCTACGGCTGTGGTTCGTGTTGGTTGGTTGGTTGGTGAACAATTATCAGGAGCACAGAACTGCAAATCCTACGAATACACACGGAGAAATGATGCATAGTTTTGAACAATCAGAAACGCAGTAAATACAACTAAAATTCACGATTATAGGATATGTATTTTTACGCAGGCAATTTAGTTGGAATTATTAAAAAGAACTTCATTTTTATTAAATATATCAATTCAAAATACCCAATTAAGCAAACAGTTTTATACCGGATATATCATGCGGCTTCAAAAGGAAGCTTCTACAAATAATGATTAAGTTGACAATAGAATAAATAAAGTAGTAGTCACAGCTTTCAGAATTCAACAGTCAACAGTGTGGCAGCTCATTTGTCGCAATCAATTGATCTTTAACACTAGATTTAATTTTGTGTGTGCGTGTGCACGCAAATCATTTAAGTATTGTAAAATATTACATTTAAAATTCTGGAATCAGATCTATTGAATAAGAATATAATTTACGGAGTACCAAATAATTCGTGCTTTTCTCGGAATTGTTGAATTAGTATCGACGTTTTTGTTATGAAACAAGCAAGGAAAACAGATTTACTCGCCGTGGCTATTATAAAAAGACGAGATCTGTAGGGTTAAACTTCACTTCCATCTGTAACAACGAAGGTATATTTTACTAAACAGTACTCACCTTCCTCAAATCGTCATGAAGTTAAGTTTAATTCTCCTTGTGGCTATGGCTGTGATCCTGGTAAGTTGTTTTAAAGTGAAGCGACGGTTGATTTTGAGTTAATTAATTATTTAAATTCAGGTCACTGTATCAGCATCGCCTAACGAAGGAAAGAATAGAAATGGGAAGGGAGATGGCGGGAAAGCCGTGGGGAAAGGGAAAGATAAAAAGAAGAGTAAAGAGGGAGGAAGTTCTGAAGAAGGAAATGGTGGGAAAGGAAGTAGCAGTGAAGAAGATGGAAAAGAAAAGGGCAAAGGTAAAGGAAAGGCCAAAGGAATAGGAAAGGAAAACGGAAATGGGAAAGGAAAGGAAAACGGAAAGAACAAAGAAAACGGAAATGGGAAAGGAAAGGGCAAAGCTGACGACAAAAAAGGAAAAGGTAATGGAAAGGGCCAAGGACATCTTAATGGCAACGGTCACAAGAAAAATGGAGATGCCGCTCTAAATTGAAAAGCTTAAATAAATGAAAAATAATTTTCAAAGTTAAATAAAACCAAAGCATTCTTATGTGACTGAAATACGGCTTCTGCAAATAAAAGTATTTATTGAGCATTACAATTGTGTGTCTGCGTCTGTAGTGAATCATAAAGCTTCAGTGTTCCAACTCTCCTGTACCCATTCATTTTCATTTCATAATTTATCGAGTAAATTACAAAAATTTAGTGCTATAAGCCAGCAGCAGAAAGGGAATCAAAATTAGTGTACTTTGGATTTCAGGACCTAATCAATAACCAACCTTAGTTTATATATAAATATTTATTTTGTGTGGAGTTCCAGAAGTAATTTTCCCATACTCACGCTACAATGCGATATGTGTATTAAGCTTTGCTAATAAAATATAAAATAACTATACATCTTGCAATTTTAGTTTCTTAAGCACACAATCTCTTTAACCCTTAAAAACAATTTCATATAAATCTCACCAATGGAATCTGACTTCCAAAATCTTATGGAAAATCAAACAAATAAATCTTATGCCGAGAGGTGTGGACATATTTTACTCTTTTCCGTCTCTAAATAATACGACATTTACTGGTGCGATTTCATCGTATATTTTTGGACGAATATCACTCAACACTTACCTAATTCGTGTTTTTTGGGTAATCTATATAAGCTGTCTTTTATAAATAAATGTAACAATCGGCTAGTAAATGAATTGAAATAATAAGGCGTGCCTGAAAATTCCATATGGGAAAAAAGTTTGGAGAGGCAAAGTGAGATAATTTTATTGACGTCTGTGTATTATAACTCTAAATTTCAGATTTCTTGAATAAAAGCCACATGAAACGTAAAAGATCAGTTTTAAGTGTTTTGTACATGCAAAAATGTAGAAGGTTTACACTGCTTACTCAAATATTTTTATTGAAAATAGCAAAGAATAATCAGGTAGGGTTTCTACTTTACGTCTTACTTTAGTTGTTTCTCTTTGAATTCAAGGCACCTTTTCCCCTCACCTACCCGGCGGTTGCTCTGCACCTAACACGGCTTCGCCCGTTATTTTCAGCAACATTTGAGTAGACAATTTGAGCGTTCTTTGTTTCCTTTTCGGCTTTCTTTTCTTTCTTCACAGCAGTGGCCTTAAACTTCGCTTCTCTTTTCCCTCTGTCTGCTTTGCCTCCTTGCCATTTTGTTGTACCCACATCGGTGCGTTTTTCAGAGGGAGACGCCTTCACAGTAACCTTCAAATCCACACGAGCTCAAAACATACCGTTAGTTACAAATATTAACGAACAAATATCTTACCAGAACTATAATCACTAAAACAACGAGAACGACGATGAACCTCATGATTGTTGGGGGAGATGATACAAATCAATTTTAGAATTAAAAAGAGCTTTAAAAGATCAAGGGATGTTTTCTGACTGATACTTTCAGCACAATCATGCGTGAGCCTATATTATGTGTTGTGCGTGCAACAGGACGTATTTTGTAAACAGATAGCTTAGAATAAACAAGATTGTTGTTGTTATGTATTACGTTTCCTGAATTTGTGCGTTTTAAATGTTTTAAACGTATGGTGTATACTACTTTTAAACTGCAGATCAACAAAAGTAAACACCTGCGCCATGCAGTTTCTAGATCTCTAAGGACTTACGTTAACTGGAAAGTTTTTCAAGACCGTGAACAAATTTGTTGTTCTTCGTTGTAAGCCATTTATGACTTATTTATTTCACTCGAAAATCATAAACGTTGTTTTTTTTCGTCCAGTAGTTTTTGAGATGAATCGCGATCTTTCCAACATGATGGAGAGTTCGCAGGACGATGGACATCCTACAAGCCTATATAGTAGGTCCGCTTTTACTCTTACGCATGACTTTGAGTCTACCAATGCACATAAGGGAGTTAATTGTGATTAATCAAGTTTTATCAAATTTAAGCTTCGAATGATGGCTGGTCAAAAATACCACATGAAGGAGTTCGTGCTATTTAAGTATCCAAAATACCTTCCAGATCGGAATTTACTTAGGAGTGACAATGGCTGCTCTTCTATCAACATTGTTTCTTCTGTGCCTCACAAATGCCAAATCTTCCCGTCAGCAGAATTCAATTTTTAATATATTGGATTTGTTAATGTTTAATTTACAAGAAAGGAAAGACGTTAGAGAAATCTTTAGTTTCCAAACATATGCTGTTTACACTAATACTTTGTGAAAATCTGTATCAACTTTCAATTTATGATTTGATTGCTTGATTTTATTCGAATAAAGAAATGCTAATTCAACTTATTGTTTCTT
>JAQGBV010000708.1:0-22685 GCA_034698685.1 Isotomurus pseudopalustris
GATACCAACTATCGGTGTGTGTCTCATGCGGAACTGTGTAAAACTCGTTGTGTATTTGCAGCCGTAATATTTCATCCCATTTCTCTTAGTCATGTTTGTTCGTAACGAGGATCGCTTGTGAATTCAGAATCAGTTTGTACTAAGCTCCAGCTTTCTTCGGCATCATCGTGTAATAGAGTAAAAAGGGAAAGAAATGAATAAACCTTTCTTTCATCTGTGGCATTTGTGTTGTATGTATTTATATATACACAGATGCATACACAAACTCCCTCAAATGTCTTTATCTCTCAGCATATTTGTATGTAGAAGGAAAGCACACGAGTCAAACGTACACAGTCAGTCGCCTCTCATCTGGTCTTCTGCAGTCGTTCACTATGGGATCACTGGTCTGAAAGTAAAAAGCAAAGCCAGCTCACACACACACAGGACGAATCCCATTTGCGTGAATATTAGAATAAGAAACGGAAGCAATCTACAGTCAAGCCACGCAAAAGAAGAAAGATTTTTTCCTTCCTATGCCAGGAAAAAATATAAATTTGCACTTTTATAGCACTCAAAAAATGAGTTTTGTATCTGGTGTATCCATCCATATTTGGTTTTTGGCTGCAGAGATCCATTCCTGTGATAGCAGAGGAGCAGAGTACTCGGGTAGTTCAACTCAAGTATGATGAAGGAAGTGGTGATGTGCCTGGATGTGCAAATATTTTAGTGTATGGGACACTACACCCGAGATTTATATGATTGAGAACAGTTTTAGAATTTTTTAGCGCTGGGTGTCGATCCGGCTTAAACAGGGAATAAAGAATACTGGCCTGGGAGATAAAAAAATTCATTTACAAATCGAAGTAAGAGAAAGATGGTTAAATCTTCCACTTCTTCCTACACTAACAAGAATCTTGCTGCAGCAGTGGCAATCTCTTTACGCGTAGTGATATAATAAAGCCAAAGGTATACGACTGAACTGACTACTGCCAAACTGCCAACAACTGCGGTGGTTTGAATTTCTCGTCAGACTTTCTTCTTCTCTCTTTCTCCTCTACACATGCAAAGTACTTTATTCTCGTTTCTCGTAGGAGATTTTGAATAGATTGTTTCATCTTTCTAATTCGGTCTGCCAATTTATTCTGCTACTGCTCTCCAAAGCAATTAACTTTTACCCTAAGGATCGACTTGGAAGTGAATCTGTGCCAGGCCCGTAATCAACCAGAATGGATGAGTTGTACGAGAGTAATAGGCATGAAGGCATTTCCCTATCCGCCTTCCATCCTTCTATCTCATTTAATCCAAATTAGAAGGAAAAGTGCTTCGACATAATCTGTGAAAAGTATCACCATGTCATGTGAGAAGCTCACACACACACACTATATAGCAGACTGTACACTCAGAGTTCCTTTTGTACTTTCTACGTTTTACGCCATGTGCCTTGCTACACCCACAAGGAGATGGGGTAGAATTTTGGGTTAATGCAGTGTAGCATTAGATTTGCCTTCAGACTCAACTTTTGCTTTGAAAAAGTGTCTATTGTAAGGAGAGCAGAGGAGCTTATGAATTTCATGCATGTATAGTAGGAGTTGGAATTCACACAAAGGATGTCATGTCTTATGATGATGCCATTTCATCCTGTCTTTTCCTCTCTCTCTCTTTTCCCATCATGCCTCTGCGTGTTTGCTTTCTCTCTATAGATTTTGTGTGTGTGTGTGTGTGTGTTATTTAGCAGTAAGTAGGTTCGGTGTAACGTTGTACACAGTTACACACACACAGTTTACTCATTCTACTGTAGTACAAGTAGTTATAGGGTAAAATGGAATTGCCGCAGTAGAAAATGAATACACGTACAAGAGATTCTGGATGTAATGTCCCCTTTTTTCCTTTAAAAAGTTAGGCTGTCTTGCATGCACGAACACAGTATAATAGCACCATGAATCTATTCTTTCTTTCTCCCTTTAGTAATCATAACTTGAGAGAAAGCAAGTGGAGGAGCCACAGAAAATGCTAGTAGAGGATTTTAAAAAGTACTCTTTGTGTTACAAGCGCTGTAGTCCTGTTTGTAGTATATATAGTTGTTATTATACTCTCTCGTCTAGTGTTGTTAACTGCGTGGATATAAAACGGCAGGCACAGAGACTTTGTTCGATAGTTACAACAACACACTGTCGTGTGTTATAACTATGTAATTTGATTGTGCAGATTTGACACTCTTTTTGTGCGTTGTTAAGAGTTCTACTCATGCACACACAGAAGAATACACGGGGGAGAGAATAAGGTCATATCAAAATCCGGATAATGTTCAGCCCAGAGAATCCTTTTGATAATAATGCCATCTTTGTCGCGCTTCCTCCTATATTCATTTCATACTTAGAAATGTGTTTGAGGTTTAAGAATAAAGTGAAGTATGAAGGAAAGACACAATACACGACACTTTTCCATCCTCGAGCAATACTTTCTCTTAACTCTCACAAGCTTCTTCTTCTTTCTACTTACTTATACTATCGAACAAACTTAAATGACATGAGGTACATGACATTATCCTTGATGCGGACAGTTCAAGTAAGCCTTTCCTTGTGAATAAAAACTGAACGCCCATATATATTTCTTCCAGAGAGACGGGAGAGAGAGAGAGAGGAGAAAGCTCTGAACTGAATGGAAGGAGAAAACTCTTTCTGGGATTTTTTACGGCATTTTAAATTTAACTTCATTTTTTTAAAGAGACAAATGAGACAATATATTCTTCCCCGGCGTCGTCCTCGTATACTTCTCCACAGGCGGGGTTCCTTTCGCCTTTCGCTTGCTTATTCTCATTTCCTTACCTTGATTCATCATCACACAGAGTCTTGGTTTCTAAATTACTCTTGCCCCATAAAATGGGATCATTTGTAGGGAGCACAATTTCACAAAGAACGGTTGATGATAAAAAAGTACACTCATAGAGTGGAGAAGTAAACTGTGGATTTTTATCAGAGTTAATAATATACTGTGAGTTCTGGAGTAATAACATGTATGCAGAATGTAGAATGTTAATAAGAAAGAGTTAAGATAGTGAAGGAAAGCACCATCCGTTTATGATCTACCGTCTCTTTTGAGTGTCTAGCCAAGTTTGCTATTTCCTTCCTTCCAGCAGCCCTCTTCAATTTACTTTATGGTGAAAGTTAAGTGAAAGTCCGAAGGGAGTATTAGGTTGGTGATTGATGAGCCAAATAATTTCTTTATACTCAGCTCACCAACATATTTGATACATATGAATGAGGAGCCCCCGCATCATCATCACTTTAATATATTATCCTCTCTTTGATGGGGTCTCCATAACTCATTAAGAGTTAATATGTGACAGTTTAAACAGTTTAACCTTTCAATTTTTCCCTCTCTACTAATATTATTAGAGTTTCCTTACTTCAGCTACAATCATGTTAAGACGAGTTAAGCGCAGCTGTAGTGTTGAAGGATTGAGTAGCATCTCAAAATGTATTTCGTGTTTGGCCTAATCTCTCAATCTGCAAGAACATTCTAGTATAGAGATTGTATTTTGAATAAACACTCGAGGAGAAGGAGAAGAGAAAGGCGAAGATTATTAGTATGCTTTCGTGTTGATGTAACAATTGGTATTGAGCCACCAGCAGAGTTTGGTCTTTGTATTTTGTATCCCGTTGTCTAGAGCCTGAGGAAGGAGATCGCAACCACAAAGGGATGACAAGAGGGTCATCATAATATTTATTCCACTAAATTTTATCTCTTTCGTAGACAGAAGAGGAGACTCTCTCTCTCTACTTTCTTTTGTACGACGAAACCAGGACTGCGACTGCCATATCCGTCTCGTTTATCCGCTTCACAAAATCAAGTCTCGAATACAGGAGCTTTGTAAACGGGATATCTTCTCTTGAATGAAAGAATCCCACCGACACAAGACACAATACACCGAGCTATTGAGAAATATAAAGAGAAAGTCAAATCTTTGTGGCTCATGAAGATGAGATGGTAGGTTGAACATCTCCTCTCTGCTCTCCGATTTGGATGCCCTGTATTTCAACAAACCAACATATATAAATATATATTATTATATTTTAATACATATACACACAGAGCAGAACCTTGAATCAGAAACCAAACCAAAAGTATAATAGCTTTAGTCCTTTTAAAGGAAAGAATAAAATGTGCCTCCACTATTCTTGTCTTCCTCTCCCTTTACTCAATTCCAGACTCGTACATACTCATCATATCATTACTTACTGAGCTACTATTGCTGCTGCTACTACTGCTGCTACTAGTAGAGAATTTGTGGAAGTTGTAGAAGACTTTCTCCACCGCCGTGGATGGGTCAGAAGATCCATATGGAGAAAGCAAGAAGTACATATTACACGTCTTCCTTTTTGAAGATGTGTGATTGTACAAAACTGCAACCACCACCACTTCCACCATCACCACACACTCAGCCGCAGTATTATCGATTGATACAGCCAAAGATCTTCTCTCGTCCCTTTCCCGTACAAATCGTTGGCTTAAACTTGACTCCTTCATACAATTGGAGAAAAGTCGTGTGTACGGTAGATTACTTTACGGAGGTGCTCCTCTGCTTTCCTTCCTCTTCATCTATTAGTCTTGTGGCCAACGAAGACTCGATCTCCACTCTGCTGCCCTTTACTCGTGTGTAAATGTATGTGTAGAAATAGATAGGTATATATAGTGTGTGCGTGGTCGTTTACAGATATATAAAGTGAACAGGAAGAGTCCCATTAAGAGTCTCTATCTCCCTAGGTATTACATAACATAGACATGAGAATAGAGAGAGTCAAATCAAATGTAGCTACTAGCAGCCGTGCAGAGTGCCGAGGGTTCTTGGAGACATAAATGTCTTAGATAAATTTCCTTAAACGCTTTCCTTTAAAATCTCATGGATAGTTACACCATGCTCAGATAGATAGACTTCCCATCATATCCTTCGCCTCCTCCCCCTTACGCGAATTGATAGAGACATTGAATACTATTTTTCTCATAGTCCATTTCACCACTGCTACAAAGTGCCCTTTTTTATTTGCATATGAAGTTTATGGGTTTCTTTTTAGTGTTCAATGTGCCTCAGTGGAAGAATGGGAAGATGAAGAACTCAACTCGCAACTCCATGTGTGTGTGTGTGTGTGTGTAAGAAAGAGAGAGTACAAGACAGACTTTTAAGTTATGGATTGATGATAAGGACCAGCCTTGCCATCATCATCGAAGGAGAAGGAGAGAGGGCTCTTCGTTTTACGAGAGTTGAGTAAAGATAGAGAAAAGTCACATCTTGTTAGAATCAGTGAAAGAAGTAGTTAAGTACGAAAGTGTATAAGAGTTTTATATTAATACGGTCATACACGTCCATATAAAGTGTGGATATATCTTTATGTATTGGTGATACACTCACATTGTGATGATAGAGAAATTTCTCCCAAGTCAAAATTCGAACTGTAGTGAATTGGTGGAACAGAAGCTGCTGCTGCTGTGAGTGTGAGTATATTTTGTAGAAAAGCTGGAAAGGAGAAAGTTGGAAGAATGTAAAAAGTAGCAAAAAACGGGAGAAAGGCTGAAGACAAGCTACTTCCATTCCTCTTCTTGGTGTTCCTCATGTTACAAGAGGAACTTAAGTAGCAGTCTCACTATTATACTCCCTTCGCTTGTGCTTGTCTACCTACGTGGCACTTCACACAGGACTCAAAAGTTTTTTTTCCTTAAGAAAGCAACCACCATCACTCCTACTATACTTTCTATATACCTACTTGTTAGTAAGTAAGTAAGTAAGGGCCAGATAGGTGATGGGACATGGGAAAGCAGGACTCTCACTCTCTCTCTGTCTGCTGTAGAAATGCAGTGAGTTCTTGTTGGTGGGAATAAAAAGTAAAGCAAAAAAAATCTTGAAGGGTCGAGAATGAGGCAACATCTTGAGCATGGCCCATGGTGACTTGTGAACTTTCTTTGTCTAAAAATCTTTACCGTACTTTCTTCCCCTCTCAGCTTAAGTCGACAATTGCTCCAGATTGTTCTTTTTAGAAAAATGAGACCCACTGCAACACTAAACAGTTTGATAAGCAACATGACACTTTTTTGTATTCATAAGTTTACCAATATATGTTTCTTTTATTCTTTAAGAGGGGAATCACCTCTCTCCCTCAGCTATTCTTGTATGAAATATGAAATCCCAGGTAATTGGGATGAGCCTCTCTTCTCTTCTACACAAAGAAGCACAAAAGGGAAACTGTGGAACACTTCCCACTTTGTGAATGAATCTGTGTATACAGGAGTACAGGAGTGCAGTAGCAATTTGTAGTTTCGTAGGTTTACGTGCAACATACAAAAGTACCCTTTGAGGAATCCTCAAGACTCCAGTTTGACAATATTTGGTCTATTGTGTGAGCAGGAGTTGTAGGAGGAAAGCTAATTTGATTAAATTTTTGTGAAAGAAGCTTTTAAATATTTTCTGCTTGACAGTAAAAGAGGAGACATGAGCTTAGTCTCCCAGGAAAGGATTGAATAAGGTGATATGGTAGCTACGTAGAGAGTGAAAGTCTCTTTGTAGGAATAGCAGCAGCAGCAGTATCAGCAGATCTCTCTGTATAAACGCTCGAATACATTAGCGTCTTTCGTTTTCCCCGAAAAAAGACAACTGTCAACTCTCGAATGTTTTCTCATGCAGTTTCATCTGGTGTGTAGTCTGTGTGGATGAGTACACTGACACAGATAAGCCTCTGAATTGGATTGAATTGCTTAGGAGAGAAGGAGGATTGAAAGGAAAAACTATTATATGGTTAAATCGATAATGGCTTCAGTCCAGATTGGATTGCCTATAGATTGGCTACTACTTTCTCTCTCTCTTCCGTTCTTGTTTCTCACTTTCTCCCCGGAACTCCAACATTACTCACACTGGACTGTATATACTTGTAAAATCTCAGCCAGAGGAGGTAACTACCCAAATGGCCAATATATGTATATAGGCTTCGTCAGTGGTAACTACTAATCTTGTAGGCTCAATAGTGAGGGAAGACAGAGAGAGAGAGAGGTATTTTGCCTTTAGCACCGAAATAATAATAATATTCGTCGCTTCCTACTCGGCAGACAATTGGATTGGAACAAACTTTTACTGGTTACTTGGGAGCGGAACCATCTTAATAAATGACACTATATAATGGTATTACCACCAAGTTAACCACACACACAGTCTTTCATAGTATCATCTGTCATGTCCAATTACTCTTCTCTCTCCTTCACCCTTTTCTTCTTCGCCAGCCTTCCAGAGATTGGGAAAGTTTGTTTGTTTCCGGAGTAAAAGTCGAAGGAATGTAATCATAATGGTGCTGAGTAAGTCTTTTCCTTGTTATGTAACTACTACATACTCCTCAACACACACAGACACACACTCACCTTCTCCACCTTTTACATCTTCATTGTTTGAGGAAGAAAAAAGAACAAGTGGGAATAAGAAATACGGTTAGTTTTGCACCGACTTTTATAAATCTTGAGTATATCTACCAAAGTGATGGGATGTTCATAGAAACTGAGGTTCATAGAAATGGTGTCTGTGTGTGTGTGTGTGTACATATGCATCTTGACTTCGTACGTGTCTATACGCTAAGACTTGTGAGGTTGGTTGTTGGACGAGTGCCTAGTCCATATTGGTGGAGAACCTCCTGAGAGTATAAATCAATTCCCATTTTGTTTCTGGGAGAAAAAAGAGCGAGATCAGTGGAGAAAGATTGGCTGGCAGTAGTTTATCTTGAGGAGGAAGAAAGAAATGATCCATAGTAGCATGAAATTAATACAGAATGACATGAAGTCTGGGGAAAGGAAGAGATGGATGGATGGATGATGAGAGGAAGGATGATCATCCTGATCATGTTGATGGAGATGGAATCCGAAGAGATGTCAATACATACATTTTCCTTGAAGTGGAGAGGAAAGCACTTTATATCAGATTAGCATTTGAGTGGGTTAAGCTTCTAGGCCAAAAGGATAGTATATCGGGTGTCTACTGCGATGCTTGCTCTCTTTTACCTTGCGACTGTGTATCTTTATATTACGCACGTGTGCACACCTTATATAATATATTATACATATATTGACAGAAGAAGAAATATCGAAGAAAGGATTCACCTTTTTGCTCAGGGACATTCAGATGAGATCGAGTAAAGTAGCAAAGATAACATAATGGACTGAGAGAGGCGAATCTGTCTGACAACCAGCGTGGTTCCGTTTATATATTTAAAAGACTTCTGCTGAAAGAGTCTTCTTCGTTTGGTATGTAATTGCGCAATGCATTAGTGAATCAGTGTACTGTGACTGCTGCTGAGATCCTTTGGATTCCAATAGAGGGATGGAGAGGATTGGTCATTGAAGTGACTGCTGTGTGTGTGTGTGTGATGATGCTTTCACCTCTGCTGCTCCTGCCTAAAAGTACTTTTAGTAGTTCGTCCCATTACAGATGCACGAACTCCTTCACTTTTCGTCTTCCCTTTCCTCTAATCCCATAAGGACGGGTAGACAGATAGATGGATGGATTCTTCAATCCCTTGACTGCTACGGATCCTTATGTAGATGTAAGTAGGAGCTTTGCTTACATAACAATGAAATCGACCGTATCCCTATCTCTCTCTCTCTCTCTCGTGTATTACACATATCAGCTCCAGCAGTTACATACACTCAACTCTCAGGTAGAGAAAGAGAAAGACGAGATGACTCCATATTTCCCCACAATCCACACAAAGATATTTTCCTACATAAAGTCATCTTTCACTTTACAACTGTCTATAATAATATACGTACACATCCAGGGTGATCTTATGTAGAGGAGAGAGAGAGAGAGAGAGAGAGAGAGAGCAGTTTGTATGCATATAGTATGCATGGTGGTACTTCCAACTTCCACTGTGTAATTTATTCTACCTCTGCTCCTCAGAGTCTCTTACTTACGGCCCTTGTGGTTTCGTCCTGCTGTGCTGTCTTTGAGCAAAAGACTTTTCTCCAAAGAATACTTTCACAGAAAGAAAGTAAACTCACGTTTTCAAAAGTGATTCTTCCACAGAATGGAAAGATACAGAAATTTAGGGACAATGCTCATACACACCATATATAGAGAACCCTAGGATATGTACAACTCCACAACTCTAGAACTCCAGAACTCTACACGACTGATATGTGATTGTGGCTCTCTCACAAACTACTTGTACTTCTTTGTACTTTGTGCTTTGTCCTAGACTCTAAACTCTACTAGTCCATAAAGTGTGTGTGTGTAGGAAGTCTAGGAAGGAAGACAGGGCAAAGGAACAAACTCGTTCTAAAATTCAGAGCATGCAAGAGGTTGCACATGTTGACAAATTGCCTTAGAATACGAAGATAGAATAAAAGTAGTGAAGTGAACAATGTTCAGAAGAGATATTTTCAGATAACAGAGGGGATTTTTTATCGCACAAGTAATACAAGTGAGTACACAAGTACAAATGTACGAAATGAATTCAGGGATTCTAAGAGTATAAAAGACTAAACTGAAGTCAAGTTCTTAATAATCATAATAATGAAGGAAGTACGAAGGAATGGGGGTTATGTGGGAGAGAGGAGAGTGAAAGTTCGAGGAATTCTTTGTTGAGTTTGAGAAAGCTAGTGCTGCACAAATACTTTGGGATGAAAGGGTTGAAATTGAAGGTGGTTCTCCTCACTCTCGACTCTATTATATTATGTATTTGTCTATTTGCTCGAAGCATACACAAGTAGTACACAGTGCAGTACATATGTGGAAATGTGGATGTGTGTGCACATTCATGTAGAGAAGAAGACGAGCAGCAGGACTTACCAACTTTCTTCGCACAGCAACAACACAAAAAACGAAGAGCGGACCATTACAATTTCACGAGTTGTACAAGGCAATCATACCTCCTCTGGCGATAGTGGCTATTCTTGTACGAGTGTGAGAGAATAACAATTTCCCAGGGTGAAACCTTCGGTAAATTCTTCTTCTTGCGGGAACAAAAAGAGCAGACAGTGACTGGGAGAAAGCAGGAGAAGAATAAGGAGGGAGCGAAAGTCTTATACATAGGGAACTGCATCCCATTGTAGACTTACGTGTGTGTGTGGAAGTCTCGACTTTGGTTTTGTTGTTCAGACGGAAGGAGCAGTTCAGAGAAGGAGAGAGAGAGAGACTTATATAATATATCCCCTCCGGTTTGCCATACGCTTTCCCCATTTCACCATAGTTGGTGGTGGTGTTAGGTATTTAGTCGGTGGTGGTGGTAAAAAGTAAAGCCAGTTCTCTACAATCTCTACACTCGAGACTAAAGGCACAAAAGCTCGTCCTGGTCCTGGAAATACTACCAAAAACTTGTGAGAAGCCACACCACCAGCATCACTGCCACCACCACCACCACCACCCACCGTCTGTACCGTTCCTCATCGGAGGAGAGAGGAGAGGAGAGAGCTCTCCTAAAAAAGATGAGTTGGGAAGAGAAGAACTTGCACTGAATTCTTAGATTTTGGGACAAACGAGGCGGAAGTTCCGTCTGTGAAAGAACTCCAAGAATCCACTTGAACATTTCACAAAAGAGAAAGCGAGAAGAGAGACGAGAGTCACAGGAAATAACGGAAAGATACACGAAGACGACTTGTTCACTTCATACTTCACCGTCCATCCGACCATCCGACCTGCTTGCAACCTGCCTTCTCATGTTAAATACACACACACACACACAGCACTGCACTTTTAGGCTCAAAGACAAGAAGATAAAGAAGTTGTAGGAAAGTGTGTGTGTGTGTGTGTAAATACATGTGTATTTACCTACGCAAGTGAGTGAGTGTGTAGAACAGACTAACTACATAAAACATAAGAGAAGCTGAGGAAGAGAGAGGCAAGTAAAAGTCAATTGGTTTCTTTATTATAAAGAAGAGTCATGGAGTTCAAGATGAAGAAAGAAGGGATATTGTTATCTCAAGATTAGTACAATACTGTTTCGGTATCTGGAGTTGTAAGAGTGCAGAAGACGGACTTAAGATTTTACGAGGGGCATCTTCAGATCTCCAGGCACATTAGACATAACATAGTGTGTGTTGTGTTCATCCTTCTCTTCTTGTACTTTGTACTTTTTACCTCGTACGTCACAACAACCAGTCAGAAATTTAGAGGCCGTGCAGTTTAATAAAATTGGCCAAGATACTTTCTCCACTTTAAGTGAGACGAAGAAGACGAATCCAATGAGACTGAGACTCACTGCCTCACAGTAAGTTGCTCCTGTTCTGCTACTCGTGTTGTTGCTGCTACTCTTGGGAACTTGGCTAAATTTATTTCATTTACAAAATGCCACTTTTGACTGTAAAAGGACGGAGAGGAGCCCATGACTCCTTCCAACAGCTACACTTTACTTAAATCTAATTTGTCTTGAAGGGCCATTGTTCATTAATCTTGTTTAGACTATTTGGGTGAAAGGCGAGAGAGACAGAGACACCGTCGAATTGTGTGTGTGTGTGTGTGATAGATCCGCTATGTGGATATCTTTCGTTTCATAAACTCATTTTTACACTTGACTCACCACACTAGCCAACAGCCAAGTCACCCAGCCAGCCAAGTTTCAGATTGTGTGAACTGTAACTGTGGGTATGACTTTTCCTCTTCTGTCTGAGTCTGTAACGGAAAGTTGACTTGTAAAGTGAGCTTTCATGTAAAAGTTAAACTGATTAAATAGTGAGGGCAAAAGAAGTTTCTGTGCGAGGAAAGTCATCAGTGAAAGATGTAATTTGGAAAGTTGTTGTTGAGTATATACTTATGGCATAGTCTTGTTGTTGTGTAGTTTACGACCTAAACTAAAGATTTATTTAGGTCGGAGGGTAGAGAGAGAGAGAGAGTAGTCTGTGATGGAAGCCAAGAGTAATTTGAGAGAGGGAGAGAGAATGAGAGGATTTTAAAGGTAAGAGTTTTACTGAAACTGTTCAAAAGTCTTTTCATGCGTAAATGTAGAAAGCACATAGGGATTACAAATTGGAAAGCTTCTATAAGTTAAAAATCCTTCTAAGATCTAAAGGCTAAAGAGTTATGTGAAAAGAGAGTACTAATAAATCCCTCACAAATAATTGAACAGGTTATTTCAGCTATATTTTTATGATCGCTTCAATAGATCGAATACTCTCTCTCTCTCACTTTGTCCCATCTGGTGTAAAGAGAGAAGAAAGCAAAGGTCGTAATATGTCTTTGAATTTGGGAACAGATCTCATATAATATTTTTTCCATCTTATTCCCTTCCCTCCAGTATAAATCATAAGACTTCCTGTCGTATGTCAATTCAACTCGAACCCTCACATAAAATGCTGAGATTTACTGGAGAATTGTGTGTGTGTTGGGAAAAGGGTCACTTCCAAACTTCACTGTAAAGAATCCTTTCCAGAAGGGCAGTTTTAGGTCTTAAAATAAATCCACCTGTGAGACAAAACTTAACGCAGCAAGGCAAACGCAGGGCTGGCTTTAGTGATTGTGAACGAACTCTCAGTCCTTCTGTGAATCTCTGTACCTTTTTATCTCAACATGGTGGATCAATAATTTCCTAAGATTTAATCTCTCTTGGTTGACGGTAGAGATGATAAAATGTCACGAGTGAGTTCACTCCAAGTCTACTAGGTAATTTTTTGTTGCTTTCTCCACTTTCTCCGAACTCCTATATGTACTTAGGTCTTCTTCCCAACAATGATTACAAAGATTACTTTCATCTTTATTAAAAGGAATTGCTTCTAAGTAAGTAGTAAGCAGTAAAACAGAAAGCTCATTTTCTATTCACTAAGCAATAATCCCGGAACCCAAAAGAAGAGGGGAATGGCTTAAACAAGTACATAGCCGTGGTGTACAAATCCACTCCGCATCGTTAGTTCATAGTTGGAACTTATCCAGAAATTGATCGAGACGGGGTAAAAATTTCTTCTCCATGTCTGGAGAACAATGGCCTCTAATATCAAAGGACTGGAGTCAAGGCTGCTGAATGTTTAGTGTGTAGTTGTGAGTATTAGTGCAGCAGTATTCAAATCATGTGCCATGGTTTTGGTAAATGTAATGGAGAGACATACAGTAACTGTTATTGTAGTGACAGCTTAACTGCTTCCCTCTCACATATACATCTTTATCTCTAATTATACAAAGGGAATAATTATGCTAAATTCACATACAGTGGGATTAAGGAGGCACGGCTGTTTATGCAAATGGCCTATTTATTTTGCCTGATTTCATTCGCACCATGTTCTCCTCTACACTCTACACTATATACTAGTTTAGAATTCTTGTTTCTGCATCAAATGATGGTTAATGGAAGTGTACGTACATTGACATCACGTGCAATCCTAAGGGATTTTGGGAAGTAGGAGAAAGTTAAGGACTGATCGAATCATGCTTAACTTCAAAAGATAGACAAAAGAGTAAGACTTTCTTTTATGAAATTATATATAGCGACGAGTCTTGTCGGAAAATTTGCTAAACAATTTCGAACTTTGCTCAGGTATGAACAGAAAACTTATGGCTGACATTTGAAATTCGGTTGAATAATTCCAGACTTTGTGTGTGCATATGGCTGAGAGATTCGAAAAGTAAAGAGACTGTCGGCAGAGAAGCGATTTCCACATTATCAGTCGTATGATCATTGAATCAGAAACAATCTTGTATGGAGACATATGCAATTCAAATGTCAACTAGTTTGGCATCCCCTGAAAAGAAATGTTGCATATTATGGAGATCAGTTTTATGTTGCGGAACACCCATTGCCAAAATACAAGTAAACAATTTTGGCATGGACCTGTACATAAATTGACAAGAGCACAATGGGAAAGAGAAATCTGGAACGTGGAACATGGAACATTTGATGCACATCGACAGACAGTCTTCCTAAAAAGAAATTCTAAATTTATGGAATTCTGATTTGATTGAGGAAATATATGATTCAGAAAACTTTTACCCTGAGGATTATCTTTTATATCGTGGGTATATAGAAGGAGGAGGAGCAGATTCCACTAAACTGAAGAAGAAGGACACAATCGCATCGCAATTATTATCTCTTCCAACTGGTTAGGTTGAAGTGTGCTGGCAGTGCTGCTTGCCAGTTGAGGAACAAATCTGAGAGAGATGTTCTTTTCTCTCATCCTTAGTCATAAGAAGGGAAGGGGATAGATGTAAGATTGAGATTTGAGATTAGAAAAGTTCGTTTTTCCTTGAAGAGGAAAGTGGCACTTGAACTAAAAGAATTGCGTAAAGGGAGTCTCTTGGGGAGAAAGAAAAGTCTTCCTCCACACACGTAACTAGCTTTCTTCTGAAAAAATGCCGTCAAGAGCACTTCAAATGAACAAGAGAAACGATTTTCTCGCACAAGTAAAAGGTGTTAAGTCTCATTACACATAATCCGCTCATCAATCAGTCTTAGATCATTATGATAGGCGTCTTTGCGAATTCTTTCTTCGCTACGTGAGTCTTATTTTGTCTGAGAGGAGGTCATTATCGCGAGAGTGTTAGTAGGCGATGGTATTTATCTCTTCACACTAAGCCACCAAGAAGCATATAGTCCCTGCTATCCCTATAGAGTGTTTTAACACGTAACTCTTTCTTTCTCACCTTCTGCTGTCTCCAATAATTCCTCTCTACAAATGATCTCTGTCCCAGGGCAAAGTTTCATTTGTCAAGAGACTTGCTCCAAGATTACAAAGGAGACAGGAGGACCGAGCAGCCAACCAGCAGACTTACAGGCAATAAGACTTGGGGGTTAATATTATGAGGTTCATTTTGCACCAGTTTTACGGGTGAATTTATACGTACGTTACCTTTGGTATAAGGTCTCTCTCTCTGTGTCATCTATTCTGCTACTGCTATTGCTCTGCTGCGGTGGAATGAAAGATAGAACTAATCAAATTGTGGTGTGGTGGCAAGGGCAAATGATAACAAGACTGACTGTGTAATTTATTTGCTGAAAGGGAGAGAGAGTCTCTTTTTACACGATGACAGGAGAGAAAGTTTATGTATGCAAAGTCAATAACGTAGGTTTACTGAAAGTATAAAAGGACATTATAAACCTGTCTGCACTAGTTTGACGCGTCTATTAAATCACTATTAAATGTAGGACATGCATGTGAAATCTATTAATACTCTCTAACAACTCTGCTCTCAATTTTGCTAGCAGCAATCATGTTATTATAGTCCGTAATGTCATTGCGGAGTAAAACTATGAAATGACAAACAGAACAAAATAAACCCATAATGACAAAGTTGTGAGGCATTTAAGGAAGCCACAAACTGTGAACGGTTTAGTTGAACATGACCGTTTTGACGTTCCACCGTTCCAGTAGAGATTGTTTTCAAATATGTGAAAAGTTTGTGTAGGAAATCGACAATTGACTTTATGCTGCCAGTGAGCAGTGGTAGACCACCACGGGTACTTCAACACTCATAGACATTTGGTGGAAAAAGCATAAAGTATCAAAACCTAAGGCTTTTATGGGTTTCAAGGTTCATTAAACATGTTGAGTGTCATGTAGTTTAGTCCTTAAACGTACCTTTTGTGTTTCCAGTATTAAACACCACTCTTTCCTGAGACAGCGAGACTCATGCGAGACAGAGAGTTTTCTATTCACTATTGATAGTCCAATGCTTATCGTTAGCTCAGGACAAGCAAAAAGAGACTCAAAGACAACGCTAACGCTTGGTCATAAAAGGAGAAAGCACAGAGGGTTCCCCATATGTCTGTGTGTGTATGTGTATGTCACAGAGTACAATTTGGCATCGAAATTGGCAAAGGTAATTCTATCTCCTCCTCCTCCCTTCTATAGACGATCCTACAGGATAGTTGTGTAGAGAGTTCAGGTCGCTCATCTCAGGGAGAGTGCATGGGAAAAAGTTTGCTCATAAATTTTTATCAACGTGGATAAAACCGATGTCACATCCATTTGGCTATCGACCATCGTTTTTCATCTGGTCCGGCGGAGCAGCACACAGGCCACGGCCAGGGACTTCGGTGACAGACTAGGTTTATTCCACTCCACTTTCCACGAGTTATTTATGGCCAGAGTATCATGGACTTATTATTTCGTACTTATTCCCCATCTCTTTCGTCTATACTTCCGTCTCTATCCACTTTGCGAGTTGTGACTGGACTAAACTGGACTGTACATACTCTTCTGCCGGACTTTCTCCGACGTTTAAACCTCCTCTGGACACAAAGCATCTATAAATTGCACCCAATGGATGATGTGAATAATGAGAATCTTATCTACACAGAATTGGCAGTGAAGAAGCACTCCCTTTCCTACCAGAGCAACTCGCATTTTTAAATGAATTATAGCGTGTCTGTCAAGCATACCAGAGTGTGTAAAAGTAGGGAAAGGCTAGAAGAGTGTTTAGAAGAAGCGAGACTAATAGGAATCATATTGTGGAAGAAAATGAACAAGACTTCCTTCCGTGTATACGGGCAAAAACACCTCGCGATCTCCCTCTCTCTCTCTCTAATAGTAATAGTGTGTACTAAAAGAAACTCATGAAGTCTTCTTTCACCCGATGAAAAATGAGCAAAGCACATAATTAAACTCACAGGCTGGGAGTTTGTAGTTTACCATCTGAGGGTATTTCTGACAGCAAAGCGTAACGATGATTTAATGGAGAAAGTAAATTAACTCTTCCAGGTATCCAATACTCTTCTAACTAGTTAGTCAGATGTGCCTTTCTCCATTCAACACACCCAGTCAGACCTCGTTTAGTACATTTTGACTCATTTCAACTCACAGCACTTCATTATTATGTTAATTAATTGAAAAACATGATACGTCTTCTTCGGTTAGGTGAGTCTAGATTCATTTTGACATCAGTCGAATTCATAATTATGTTATGACCTCACCGAAAGAGACGGAAGTAAAAGTAAACTAATACCTACTAATGCTATTACAGTATCTATAGTTAGTTTTGTCTATTTGAGTACACTTTTGCCAAAACTTATAATCCAAATGAAATGGTTTTAGATTAATCTTCACTAAAGCTTAGAGTGCCTGCGGAGAGTCTAGAGTCTAGAGATCTATAGTGTCTCTCTCGTAAAGATTCTATGATTCTACCCAGTTTCTCTCTCTCTCTCTGCATGAAAACTGTATCACACAAGATCTCATAATATCCCACAATGCACCAAATCACAAAACCCTTTTTAATCCGCATACAAGTGCTTATATATGGATCACAGTTCGTAGCGACGACTCCAAGGACATCGTTAATGGGTCTTGATATTTTTTCATGGGGATTTGCTTATAAAATTTCGTCTTTAATTAAGAAGGGTTTAATGAGAAGTGATAAAAGGTGAAGGGTGGGAATCCCAGACTACGGCACTATTGGAGGTGTTACTTCTTCCTAAAGCGCGAGGATCGTGAGTCATTTGAGTTCCACGTATACTCACTCGTGTAAAACACATACAAGACAAATGTCAAAGTTGTTTTTTAAACATTCAATAGCATAAGAGTGTGTTTTGCTATTGTGAATTCAACCTTCTCATATTGTACGCCTCCACTCGAGTTTTATTCTACGATAGGACAAGTGGAGACCATTAGATTGTAGATCATCTTGTAGCTTTACGATAAAACAAATCTATCGAATGACATCAACAAGCAATAGTTTGCATACCGGCTGAGTGAGTCATTTTTTTTTGCTTATTAATAAAATTCAGAAATTACTTTGAGGTAGTTCATATTTCATATTAATTTTTTTTATACTCTCATTATTCAGTCCTGCAGTCTGTATAAATTTTAGTTTTTAACTAAATTCAGTTTCAATTATGGGAGTTTTAATTAACCGTCTACAAGAATTTTACAGACATCAGAAAACTAGATAAATAAACAGATAAATCTGGTGATATAGAAGGCGTGTGTGTGACCTGTCTCGAAAATTCACCGACGACGACCTCTCCTCCGCGGTGTCAATCGATACAGTTTGGATCGTTTCCAGAAACGGATCGTACAGAAGGATCAATTGCTAAGAAAAATCAGGGTGTGCTTCTCTCCTATCTCATTTTCACGGAATAATGGCCAACACTTCCATTAGCAGCAGCAGCAGCAGCAGCAGCAGCGTCCTTCTGAAAGACATTCCAGAAGTGAAGGCAGTAGTCTCAGCCAACTCTGAATTCACGATGGATATGCTTAGTGTAAGGATAATAATAATTACTCGTGGATTTAAATAGATAATTAAGCTTTTGTTGTCTTAATTGCTTAGAGGATAATTAAGACAATTTCGTTCCGTCATTTATTATTATGTGTTACACAGGGTTTGAAGGATTCTCATCCGAAGAACTTAATCTTCTCGCCCTTCAGTCTAAGCGTGGTTGTTGCAATGGCTAAGTTTGGAGCTCGAGGAATAACTGCAGACGAAATCACTCGGACGTTAAGATACCCTGCAGATGATAACATTCTTGGAAAAGGGTATTCCAAGATTTTGGCTGCTCTTCAGGTGAATTTTCCTGCCCATTAAAGATAAGGATGGAAAGGAAGCGACGTGCAGAGTGAAAGTCGTTCCAGTTCACAGTCTGGCAATCTCAGTTTTTAAGTCTGGGCACACAGACATTCATTTCATTCTAGAAGTCTGCTAACAGTTTTAGGGTCTTTGCATACAGTAAACTTTTTCCTCTTCTGCAATACATAGAATCTGTTGTTTATAAAGATTTCGATGTGTTTGTTGAATGCAATCATCGAAACAGAAACTTCTCCAGAGTCTCCACTGCTGCCATTGTAATGTTAACAAACGGTTGAGGATTTGGCAGGATTTGTAAATAAGTTAAGTCTCTTTTAGCATCAAACACTCAGGGAACTGTAGAGAACTTGGAGGGCTTTTGTTTTGTACACTCTGATTTTCAAGGAAGACATAAGAAGATAAGGACTCTGATTATTATGTTCGTGTATCTCTTGTATTTCTTTTTGTGTGTAATATAAGCAATAGCTGTGTTAATATAGGAAAAGCCTACTTTGGAAACCTTTTTGGAACAGTCACAGTAAAAGAATATGCACATTCCATGATAGAGACATCATATCTTTCTCTTCAATCTGCTCCTTAACATTTAGAACTTGGAACTTTCATGCATGGAAATCGAATTGCTTTGAACAGGGAGCAAAGTAATCGTCTTATATCTTGGGAAAAAAGATAAGGAGATGTTACGTAAGATGTAATACTACACTAGATCGCTATGGTTGAAAGCGACGCTTTCTCCGTGTATATTGTAGGTAAATGTTTGTCTCTTATTGCATGAGGATTTCCCCTGGCACCGAATTGCGTGAATTCGAATTAAGATTTCTCCAGATTTGTCGTTTGTATTCATATTTAGTATCTTAGTTTGAAATCCTTTTTATTAGGATTTGAAAAGTAACATTCATTCATTCCTAAGGCGTTTTTGCAGTTGCACTTGAGTTTGTAGGTAGATTTGTAGACTGACTGTATTCACTGTATGCAAAAAGGAGAATTGTGAAGTTTTAGTAAGTATAAATATTGATTGAAGTCGTTTTCCTTCTGGGCGGATAACAGCAAAGTGCTTTTGTAGAATTGGTTTTGTGTAAGGGAATTAGATTGGTTGAATGAGTTTATTCTAAGAGAATAATTGCCTTTGAAGTTATCTTTGATTCCGAACATCCTCTTTCTCTCGCTCTCTCTCTCTGATTCCATTGAAGTCTTCAATAATAATGTTTTGAATGAGAAAGTAAATGACTGTGTCACTGTATGGGACTGGAATTCATTTGCAGGAGAAGAATGAGGGATACACCCTTTCTGCTGCAAACAGGCTCTACTCTAACGTTGGCTTCCAAATTAAAGAAGAGTTTTCAAAGTCTGTGAAGGATAACTTCTCAGCAGAAGTGGAGCAAGTGGACTTTTCCAAGAACGTTGCTGCGGCCAATGCAATCAATTCGTGGGTGGAGACGACTACTAATGGGAAGATCAAGGATCTTATTCCTCCTGGTGAGTTTCCACTTCCCCTGTATCCGTGTCTGTATCATTTATATATCGAATCGAAGAGTTTGCTATTAGCAGCACAACTAGACTGTGAGCTGATAAAGTGAAGTACATCAAGAGTTGATTGGACAGTTAACCAACATTAATCCTTAAAAGTCTCGTGGAAATTACTTTCTCGAAGGTGTAATGTGATATTTACTTGTTTTTCTACGGTTGCAATACGTTCGTAGACTATAAAATCTTTCGATGTACACTCTCACAGTACACACACATCGACCTTAATCTATTTTGTCCAGGCCATGACTTCGGTTGTATAGCCAATGGTTATGTAATATGTTTCTTCTCTGTGTGTATGCCGTAAAGTTAAACGTAATGAAAGTGACACATGTCCATTTATACATTTACTTTGACTTTCACATGACACAGCAACTTGTTTCCGACGAGAGGAAGGGTAGGGACACACACAAACACACACACATTTCTTACCGCATAAAGTATCGGGAGTGGAAGGCTTTTATGTGTTTTAAGGTTCATTAAACATGCTTCGTGTAGTAGATATATTATATGAGTCTCCGTAACTTTAAATGAATGGCTGTAGTTTGCTATCAAGTCTACTCGTGGTCATAAAACAGTCCAACAAGTACAAACCTATGATCGTTTTTGGCAACGAAATAAATCCTAAAGGTAGTCTTTTAGCTGAAGCTTCTACAGATTCTAGTAGATGAGATGAGCTGGTCGAAAACCCCAGAGAAACTTTCTCATGATTCGACATATGTGAATTAAGTTGTGGCCATGAGAGAAAACTTTCCCTTCTGCTCTCTTTATCGACAAGGATACAAGTTAGGGAAAAGGTAGCATGTCATTACATAAGTTTCCTATTAATTACAAGTAATTCCTCGTGAGCTAACTTTTCCCTTGAGCAATTAGGAAGGGTGGAATTCCCAATGAACTAGCACACACACACACACATCAATTTGTACTTACGAAGAATCTTTGGAAAGATCTCTAGCACTAGTAGAATCATAGATACTTCTCGTTATAGCTATAGAATTCTGGGTAGAACTATTGAGATTGACTGAATAGTTTATATGGTTTATGTAGTAAATCCCAAGTGAGATTGGAAGTAATAAAAAATTAGTGAGTCTGAAGATGACCTGAGAAGATAGAAGGAGATATCACATGACACGCGAAGTGAAAGTGGAGATGAATTAATAGGGAAAATGGATCAAAAGCATCATTAGAGGGTGACTGTTCGGCTTTGGCGTGATTGATTGGAATTTTATTCCTCTCTCACCATTAAATCGGAGTGCACATTTGTGGATTCAGTGGTCTCCGTCTTGTGTGGGTTTAATGTATGAGTGAGAGTAGAATGAGAAGACTGATGTTGGTTTTGTGTGGTTCCCTACTGACTGCTGGTTGGCTGACTCTATGTGAGTCTCTGCTCTGTGTGTATGTGTTATTTTATCTTAGTCATGAAATGAATTTATTTGGACAGATGCCTTGAATTCCCTCACGAGACTTGTATTGGTCAATGGAATCTACTTCAAGGGTCTGTGGAAAGATCAGTTTAAGACGGAGCACACAAGGAAAGCTCCGTTCTTCTTGAATGACACGGAGAAAGTGGATGTCGATATGATGTATAAAGAAGCTAAATTCCCCTACGGGGAGTTCGCTGACTTGGATGCAAAAGCCATTGCTTTACCGTACAAGGTGACACATTGAATAATGAGGGCTTCAATCTTGACTTGAAATAAAACTCTCTTTGAATACTCGTGATGAAGTGCCTACTGCTCCACTCGGTCTATTTGTGGATGAAAGAGAGATGGGATGTTTGTTACGAACTGAATACGTAATTCAATATCTTCTTATGAATCTCTTCAGGGTGACAGATTGGCAATGATAATCATCGCTCCCAACTCGAAGTCTGGATTGGCGAAGATAGAACTGGGACTCAAGAAGTATTCACCCGAAAGTATTTTGAGTAACTTGTTTGCAGGAGACAAAGTTGCTGTCAACTTGCCTCGTTTCAAGTTGGAGTGTACTATTCCTCTTGTCCCTATGTTAAAGAAGGTATACTCCAAGAGAGATGGATTATATTTGGTCTAGACGGGTTCTTACGGGGTTACAAATAAATTACAGTTGGGGATCACAAGTATGTTCGGGAATACCGCGGATTTCAGTGGAATCCCGGAAAATTCAGAGGGTCTTTTTGTGTCGGAGGTTATCCAAAAAGCCTTCATTGAAGTAAACGAGGAAGGAAGTGAAGCTGCTGCTGCAACGGGTTAGTCAAGTTTATATTGATTGCTATTTTGGTGATAATTACGTAATATGTAATGAAAATATTAACAAGTTATTATGGAATATTTCAGGTATGATGATGATGGCCAGGAGCATGCCGATCCGCATTCCTTTTGACGCTGATCGTCCGTTTTTATTTCAAATTATTGATCGACATACCAATTTGGTGCTTTTCTCTGGTCGATGCAACAATCCTTTAGAAAAGTGAAAGGATTCTTCGTTTTTAATTGATTTATTATTTACACGATTACCCTACCTGTCGCCAGCAGCTGGTTCGGGCATAAACCAGTGGCACAAAAATGTTTTAAATATTACTGTAATTGTCATTAACATAATCAGCGTTTTGTAATTTTTTCAAAGATAATCAGATAGAAAGATTCTTGACTGGTCTCTCGTTTGTTTGGATTAAACATTAAAACTACACCTAAGATTGCACAATTATTAAATTATTTTGTATTTTTATTTGCATTTT
>JAQGBV010000709.1:0-22655 GCA_034698685.1 Isotomurus pseudopalustris
CGCATCTCTTCCGTGAACGAATAAATATTTCTCCCCTTACTTATGTCTGGCTTTATTAAATTAGTGTTATTAATAATAATAACACGAGGTACGTTTAGTCGGAAATGTGGTTGTGGATGTGTTTGTGTGGTGGAAGGTATTATACCAAAGGTACCAGCTATACCCTCCGGATGTACGTCGAAGCTTACGAAGAAAGTGAGAAGCTCATAGTTTTTTAGGAAAGCCAAAGTGCTTCAAGGATAGTGAGAAAAATGAGCTCGGTCTTCTAAACTTTCTCTCCCATGTTTGTTTCCATTTAGTTTAAGTATGATGGATGTGTCTATAAGGGAGCTCATTTCCATACCCTCGAGCTCAGGGTAGTGAGGGTAGTATTACGAAAAAGCCGTTATGGAACTCATATTTTGACTAAGTTACATTTTCAAATAGAGTCGGAAATGTGGCATGGAGTAGAAGATTTGGTAGGGACTCAAGTGAACAAGTAAAAAGTGCTTCAGCCTCGTCTCTGTGGTGGTGGCAGCAACTGGTGAAAGGTCATTCTGTGAGGTCTCGTTGCTCATTAAATGGATGTACATATTTAAAGAAACTGCTCTCCGTGAGTTTGCATGCATTAGTAGGGTTAAGTGAAGTTCCTCTTCTCCAGAAGAAGAAGAGAGACGGGAGCGAGTGAGAGAGATTTCAAGAGGGAATGACGGTGGCAGGGAATAATGGGGAAGTAGGCTGAGTGACGGTGGTCTCTTACACTAAGTTGCAAGATTGCCTGAATTTGTTCCAGCAGTGAACATCTCAAAAAACTACATTTGAATAATTTGTAAAAGGAATCTAAATGCATGAACTGAGTTGAGAAGTGAAACAATGGGAGACAGAAAAAATGGAAGAAGTTATTTAAGGGGATTTACATGCTGAGGGAACTCAGTGACAATGATATGTGAGAGCAATAAGAGCAGATAAAACAAAACACCTTAGGGAGAACCCTTTTGCTTACGCTTCAAGAATTCCTTTTACTCTGTCCTAAAACTTTTGTACGATTGGTTGGAGCATAAAAGAAATTGATGTGTTTTTTACAATAATTACTAGGCGATTACGCTCTGCCAGCAGTTGACCGGAAGTTGACACATTTTCTGGCTGGATGTAAAAAGAAGGTGTCAGATGTGTGAGTTAACGGAAGAACGGTCATGTTCAGAGGAATATCGTCCATTGTGTCTTTCGGAAATGATGTTAGGTTTATTTCTAGCAGAAAAAGAATATTATTCCAATAAAATGCCTTGATGTGCGAGAAGGACGATGAATCTGAAGGGTGAAGGGATCGCGTTGGAGTTCCTCCAAGAATGCTTTTAATTTTGGACACACAGAGGAAAACAATGAGTCGGAAACCATCCATAGTTTATGTCATGTTGCTACTTTTGTCTCAAGAATAAGAAGAACTCTAGACGTGTATAAAAAGGAAGTTTTTCTCTCTTTCCAAAAAGTAGAATAAAACATTCGTTTCTGCAAGCACCAAAATCTGAGGCCCTTTCAACCAACTGACACGTCCCATCTTCCCACAGCTCTACCTACGCATACTTCCTTTGGGGAGGAAGCCTTTTTGACACACTTGCTTTCTTCCTTCATCTTCGCAAGTAGAGATCACACACACACACACGGAGATGACTCTATTCACCTCTCCACCACCACCTCGTCATGTTCATGAATTTTTCAGTGTGCAACTATGACACAGTTATATTAGCGTGTTTTCACCAAATTCCACAATTCATTTCTCACTCAGTAACTGTTTTTAATTGAATAGAAAAAATTTACTTTTCAATCAAAAATAACAAAGCTTAGAAACCTTTCGTTTCATCATGGAAGCGAAGAGTGAGTTTAACAACAACAAAAGTCTTCGTGTTTAATGTTTTGTAATTTTTTTTGTCCTCAAAGAACATTTTGGGCTTTGGGCCAAAAGAAAGTTGAAACTTAGACGTTTCTACGAATCCATTCTTCTCACTGAAGTCTGCATCAACTAACTATTAGCATAACGTAAACACAAGCCACTCATATGCTTGTGTAAATCTCGTGTTAAGTCTTTTGGGAAGAAAGCTCACTTTAAATAATTACTCAATTATTTGAGCTAAAAATTAGTCGATTATTGCCCTACCCACATTCCTGGCTAATCTAATTCACCCGTTGCGTCTATTGCATCTCTAGTAGAAATAGAATGGGCAAAAAAAGGATTACCAATACCAGCGGTATTTTATCTGGTTCTATACATACAAAGCGAAGTTTTACGTCTAATTCAATTTCCTAAGTTATTTCTCTGTTCCGAATACAACGCTATTATTTTTAGCCGCTCTTTGCTCTCAGCTATATCACTTTTGTTTTTTGAGATGACATACACAAGGCACACAAGGATGCACATTTGGAAGCGATTGTGTGTCTAGTGCCTTCATGGTGAATAGTAGGACTGAGTTTAGGAGAGAGACACTGGGAGACTGTGTAGACTTGAATCTGCTTCTAGAGTCCTGAATAATTCAAAACGGAAATTGGGATGGAATGATTTTATTGAAGTCACTCTCCTCCTCCGTTTTATGTTGTTTCAACTTCTGTGAATTGGAATGAAAGAAGTAAGCCTACAGATACACACGACCGAGAGCAAAAATTAGATGTTTGAGCAATAGAGAACATCATTTCTTTTGCTTGTTACTGTGTACCCATGTCCCTCTGGACTGGGCAATATTATACTTTCCAGTTCTAGTCTCTCTCTCTCTCTCCTCTTATTCTCAACAACGCAGCAATGGGCGTCCTTACAGAGTTATACAACGAGTTGAATTTGTTGAATTGAACTTTCTCCTGAAAAGCTCCTTAGCATCCTCGTGAATTTTGCAAGGCCCGAACACAAAAAGACAAATCTTTCTCTACTTTGCAATGTACCAAATGCCGTGGGCTTTCTTTTTACCGTGTCGATATATATATGAGTATGTCTGTAAATTGGCTTGTAGGGAGAGACTCTTGTTGCTGCCATGAGCCATGTCGTATAATTGGAAAAGGAAGGGTTGATAATTTGAGTAGGAAGTATTAAAAAAGTAATATGGATGGAGCACATTGTGTAATCTGTGTTCCCCTGAGGATTCAGCTTCCTCTGATAATTAAAGGCATCTGCTGTTAGTTCCTCCCGGTAGATACTTCGGAATAACGCCACTCAAGAAGAACAACCGCTACCACCTCTGCTGCCTCCACGCTGAGCTTTCTCCTTAAACTATTTCCTCCGTTATTTACTTTCCCCCGTAACCTACGTACGTTCACTCTCACACAATTCACCATTGAACAGCCCCTCTTACCATCATCATCGTCATCATGTACCTAAAATTACACAAATCGATCCTACTTCTTCTTCGTATCATCGTCTGCTAGTCGTCGTCCCACCACAGAGCCACACTCAACCACTTCCTTCCCTGTCAGGAAGAAAGAGGAGAAAGTTCCCACGCGAATATCTTAGAATTGCAAGTATCTCACACGCTGCTGTGACCTCCATTTCCAACATACACACATCCCCTCTTCCCCCATATTGACACACAAATGAAATGAAAAGTAGTGTTTTGTCTCTGATGGAGCATTTGAATAAAAAACCAAAAGCCCTGAAGCCCACTATATAATTTTTTAACGGAGGCTCGGAACTCTTCTTTACTTCAAACCTCGTGAGACACATTCTCTTATCTAACTTCACACTTTCGGTCTAACAAAAGCAGTCAGTGACATAATTCCAGTTTCCATTCCGCTTTAAAAGAACACAAGACGGTTTTTTCTCTCTTTTACGATCGCACACACCTCTGCAGAGTCTACACTGGCAGCAACATAATTTTTGCCTTGGAGTTTACTGAGAGAATTCCTTTTATTCGTACAACAGTTGGAGATATTAAAAGTGAAATATAATTAGAAGCAGAGAGAAGAAGAAGCTCGGGGGTTGATGAAGCCATTTAGTTGCTCCTGTTTTAATTAAAACTCACGTTTCTCTCTCCCTCAACTTCTGCCTACAATTTTTACTATTTTAATTTGCACACAACTTCCTCTCTGTCCAACTTTTGGCTGCTTTCGGTATTCACTGATGTTCACGTTCAAGTGCGATTCATCGGCGTTATAGGAGAATGCTCTTTTCATTATTCGTGTGGGCGAGTGGTGAGTGAGTACACTCATATTATTCTATATGTATAGCTTTAACTATCACAATTCAGGAAATTTGGATTATATGTTCCTCCTTCTACGAGCAGAAATGATGAAGCCTTCGAGCATGAATCGAAATGGAGGAGGAAGCAGTGTGTAGGTTATGAATATTTTAAGAGAAGGTAGAAAGTGATAATCTCATCCCTCCCGAGACTTAACTTTCTTCTTCGGAGAGAACTTTAAAATCTGCTCCTTCTCTGCCATCGTCTACTTCTCTCTACATAATCTACACAGTCTACAGACACACATTCACTACGAGGGATGTCTCTTTTTTATTCAAAATGAGTTACGGATTGAATTCTCAAATGGTTTGGTCTTCCGATTGGATTAAATTGTGATCTCTCTGAAAGAGCAAATGTGCTTCGTTGAACCACATGACTTGTGAAGGTGGTCAGGGAAAGAGACATTTTCTCTCTGTAAAACTATTTATGCATGGCCACATTTGAACGGCTGCTGGGGATAATCATTCTATCTCTCCTCTTTATTGTTTTAGCTCAGCCACAACATCGCTTTCCGCATCACACGAGCTTTTAACTCGATGCAATGTTGGGAGATCAATCCGATCCTCTGGGACTTTGTGCAAAGCCACGAAGCGAACAGATAAATTGACCAGCACACATCCACAAGCCCCTTATACGCTTACACATCTCCTTTCTCCAACAACGACTTCCCACTTGATAAAGAAGAAGTGGGTGAGTAAAACGGTTTTGAGTATGAAACCTTTTTAGTAGCGCAGTGCTTACTTCTACACAGACACATTTTATCTTTTCTTTCAAACTCGTTTGGCTAGTTGTTATGAAATGCTACTCACTCACATCAGAGAGCTGTGAAACATGACGAGGTACTTTGAGTAGTGCATTAGCTTCTAACAAGGAAAAAGTAATCACGAGATAAATATTGGACACGCTTAAGGTGTAATTGGACGGAGGAAAGCGTATAAAAATGGAATCTTCCTCTGCTGCTGCTGACGATGTTCCTTTCCGAGAAGGATGAACTAATTGCTTCTTTACTTTCACGGGAAAAGCGAACATTGAGTGAGATTAGGTAGAACGTGTTAAGAGAAATTCGCGATTCTACAGGCGGAGAGGAAGGTTATTCAGGACTGGCTGTTAATGGTCTATGTCATATACGGATGATGATGATGATGAGACGCACACACACCTTAACTTCCAGTTAGTTATGAAATTAATTAGAAACAACAACAACCTGAAAGGGAGAGAGAGAGAAAATGGGAAGAGAAAGTAGCTCAGTTTACATGGCGTAGAGATAGCGAAGTAACTTAATCAATAGGAAGGCTTGGGTGTAATGGGTTTTATCTTTGGTGAAACTGGATCCTTCGCTAAGTTAGTTTGGAGGGATGAAAGTACGAAAGGTCTCGGTTAGCTGCGCAGAGAAAGCAAAGAGAAGAAATGTATGTGTGGAGGATTACTCCTGTCACAGTGGAAATGACAAAAATGAGGATGGGAATGGGATTTTAATTTTGAGCTGGATGACGTGACCAGATTCTGCAATCTCATTTTTATTAATTAGTATGCAAATTCGTGGAGTTAAAAGTCTTTGGGTTTCCGCAGGGAATCGTGTTCTCGTCTCTTTGGTAAGCTATCTTGCAGTCTCTCCCGCTCAGTTCAATTAGCCACAAGAGAAGACTTGCATTTTCTTAGTGAAAGAAGTGCTTTCAAATGCTCTACTTGCACAGACTTGGGTATATCTGTATATAATATTTATATCTGTGTGTGTATGTGTGGTTACTGGTGGCGAGTGAAGTGGTGTGGTGCCTGACTCCGTGAGATAGATCGATGATGAGTGAATGAGAAACTTTCTTTGAACTTTCTTACTTTCTCCTCATCTCAACTTTCTTTGAAATGAATAAGACACTTGGCTGTTTGAGTGAAAGCGGACTAGGCACAACACACAAAACCACAAAATCAAACATCAACAAACTTCTGGTACACAAAGCTTGTCCACTCGCTCCGTTCCACTTGCTGATGCTACTTTACTATCGCCTCCTTTTATAGATACACGCAACCCAATTAAAAGCGAAACTCTTCTCAATAGCAAAAAGTATTTTTGTTACACTGGTGAAAAAGTAGGAGAGAACAAAACTCTCATCACGAGCCATCACTGACTTGGTTTTGTTCCCAACCACCTCTCCTTCTTTTCCCAGCGAATCTCTAAACAGAAGTGTCATAGTAGACGAACCTTATTAAGGACTCTCGTGGATTTTAAGGGAGGACGTGAACGAAGAGAGGTGGAGGGTGAAGAGGCTTTTCTGTCTCACCAAGATCAATAAAATGGGCTCTTCTTGAGACAATAATACGACGGACTAGACGAGGGGCTTCTTCATTTGAGCCGAGGATTATTTGGAAGAAACAAACTCTTTTCGAGGCTTTGTAGGATGAGGACACAGTCGATACGACTCTCATTCAAATCTCACTCGCCTGGAAAAAGAAATGTCACTTCCGTCTTCTCTGCTGCTCCCTTTACTCACACCAGAAATAGCTTCCCTCACTCACAGTCAGTCCCTCCTTATACACATCATTCCCACCAGCCTATACTGTATTCTTCGTAAAGAACCTTCGTTCTTTATGCGTTCCTCCAGATAACCGAATTTAGGAAAATTTTAATTTCCGTTTAGAAAATTTTATGGAAATTGAATCGCACTCTCTAATGTCCACATTCCTCTCTAGTCCTTCGGATCTCAATACATGGGGAGCAGAGGACATTTTCATATCAATCATCACACACCACACACACAATATCTTATTCCATCTGCCTTCGTCTTTCATTCCATCTCTCTATCGCCTCGCAGTCATCATCATCATCATCGATTTACTCTTTACTCTCTTCCCTCCTAATCTCACTCCCATTTTCTATCATCAGGCGTTTAAAACATTTCTCTAAATGTGTTCTCCCTCCGAGTTGGAAAAAGTTCCATCATTACAAGGCGACTACAAAACATTATAAAAATATACGACGAAGTGATGACATGTGAGAATGGAGGAAATAAATGTGCAATGCACTCAACCCTTCTTTTTGCCTCTTCGGAGGACATATCATCTCTCAAGTGAAAAAGAAAGAGAAGTTTACAAAAGTTTTTGGCAACCGAGTGTGTCTCCTCCGTCTTTACTTCACAGGAACTGGAACTTTATCGATACACCGAGCAAGTTCAAGTTCTTCCGTGAAATTTCCTTCCAAGCCCCGTGTTTAATGAACAGAATAACTTTTTTGTGGTTTCAAAACAGATGCTTATTTCTTAGCTCACCTCCTTCCTACCATGCCACTTATTCATGACAGGAAAAAATCTTATTCCGATACACGAGACGGGGAGCTCTGAAGGTTCAAATATTTCTTGGGACACTTTACAAGACGTTCGGTTCAGACGACCAGCCACAATCAGATGGGATATGCTTCCTCCAGTTTTCTCTACCCGAAAGTTTTTCTGAGCGCGTATGCTACTAACACTACAGCTACGGTCCCACTCACTTGCTCAAGTACATTCTGCATTTCCTCTACGATAGTGACACTTCTTGAATCACTGAGCCGTAATTTATTTTTACTATCCACTTCGACTTCGACAATGACTCTCATTCAATCTCTTATTTTATCCCTCAGCGAAATCTTTGTTCCGTTTTATAGTAAAAGGGAAAACCCAACTATGGGCTGTGTATGGGCGCGTACCTGGCATTTCTTTTTCTCCCTCTCGTCAGAAATACGGCCAACACACTACATTTGTTTTCGAATAGGATCATTTCGTTCAAAAAAGAAGAAATCAATGCAACGATATAGACAGTAGGGTGTGTAGTTTCATTGAAGCAGTTGGAGAGTTGGCGAATGTTCACACGAGAGAGAAAGCAAAGCCTCAGAATGAAAGTAACTTGTACTGGAAGTATAACTCATTCTATCCTGTAGCCAAGTCATCATTCTGTCTTCTTGATTACCATTTAAACAGAAATTTGGTCTCTGGCCAAAACCAAAGGAGGAAATCTTTTTCTTTCTCCTACGAATCGTTTGAAGCATTATTTTAATTTTCTACTGCACATTTCTTGCTTTCTTTTTTCACCCAGCCTCCTGCTCCTACTCTCCTACACACAATCTCACACACACTAAAAAGCTGTACGACTTTCGAGACTTCCTCTCATTAGTTCTCCTGGGCGGTGTGATTTGTGAGATGGGTTTAGATTCTGGATTAATTCTTAGGAATTCGGGTATTTAGTTGTCCCGGTACAATAAAGCTTGATCTTCCTATTTCCTTCCTTATCTTTCTCTCTCACAGATTGGCAATACCTTCCAAACGATGATAATGCGTAGAGGAAACAATGTCCGCTTTGATTTATGTGAATTCTCTCTCTCTCTCCCTTCCATACAATGAACGAATCTAACTCCACGTCTGTCTTTGTGTATTCTGATTCTGATAATGACTTTGGCACACACAGACATCTACACTGATTGCGGTTGTTTTGATTAATGAGCCGCAATCCAACATTCAAGTCTATTCATTTGTTTTCCAATTCTCTCAATACATTCCTCCTATATACATTTATTGTTGTGGGTGGGCAAAAGTTAATTATTCTCTAACACTCGCAGAATAGAACGTAAGAATCTCTCTCTCTCTCTCTTCTCTCTCTCTTTAGTCTACTAACTAACTTCTCACACTGGTGACAATAGGCCCGTTGTACACGCTCCCTAGAATACTGCGACAAGACTAATGCACCACGATTGAAAATAGACGCGATCATCATTATTGTAAACCACTTTGCATATTACGGAGGAGTCGAGGGAGAAGGAGTAAATGATTTGAAAGCATATCAATGTTCCGTTCTCTTTTTATTTGACATTTAGTTTCTCCCGTTGGGAACATTTACTCAAACTCAATTGGAAAACTTTTGACCTTTCACAGGAAGTGAAAAACTTTTTACTCTCACGAATCTCAAATAGATTTTTGGTAGCGTGTGACTTTGGTTCGTAGGTTGTGTGTATACTTTAACTCCAACTACACCACACCAAACGGCTCTCCGTACTTTCTCTCAATCTCCCTATTCTTTTAGGAGAGACTCGAAGAAAGAAAGGGTCGGATGATTATAACGAAGACAAAGCGATGTCCTATGGAGGCTCTACGAATCTACTATGGAAGTCCAAAGTAAACTCTGGTTTTACTTTTATTTCTTTGTATGTGAGAGTGCGGATTCTCCAGTGACTCGCCTGTGTTTTCTATCATCCCGACTAACTACGGATGAGTCCTTACTCCCCTTTTAAGAAAAATAAAGAGCTAGGAACACCCTTAGGCTTTTCTCTTTTGATAATTTGAGCAGAAATGGGAGGCAGAGGGTGTTTGTGTATGTGTATGACAGCTATTTTCCTTCCTTCCGGCTATCGAATTTCGCTTATCCCAAGTGTCAATAGGGGCAACGACGACGAACGAGGAGAGGCTGGGGCCAAAAAACAAAGGAAAGATTCTTCTTCCTCCACCTCCTCCATCAAAATGCAGTCAAACACAGCAGCCTTCTATTCAATTTCTCTGCTGTCTCTCTGTATTGTTTTCTCACTTGAATTGGTCTTTCCTGGAAGAAGAAAGAATCTGGGCGAAGCATATGGGACTTGTGGTGGTGAACATGATGATGATGCTCCAAAACTACGGATGAATGGAGTGTAGGAAGAACTGCAAGTGCCACTTGCAATGCCACTGCCACTACATACAACGTACACTCTGCTGCTGCTGGACTCTCTGGAAAAGGGAGCTCGAAGACCATATTGTTCCCTTCAAAGGCTACACGATGATCAGCTTTTAAAAGAAGAAGTGTAGGAGTGGTGTGGTGGGTAGGTAGAAGCGGTAGACTGGCGAAGTGTAGACATTGCAGATAACTTATAGGTTGTAGGTACACAGAGAACGTATCCGATTGTGCTTTAACACACGCAGATAAAAAGGCACGCAAGAATGAAAGAATCCTTCCGGAGGAGAGAACGAAATCGAAATCCATTTTTCAGTTTTATCGTTCCATCCGTTGAGGCAGATGTGTCCTTCTCCCATGTCAATCTCTCTCTATAGCCCATTTATAAGGATCAGGCGAAGGAGTAGAGCCAAATCAACTCATCCATTTTATTATCATTGAGGATGATCATGAGGAGAAAGGCAGCCTGAGAGAGAGTCCAACTAAAACTTATCATCTACCCTTTCTCCATCATCCTTTGCCATTTAAAAGCAAAGAGAGAAAGTTCAAGTTCACCGGAGTCTTCGCTTAACGAGCTCATTTAACATGCAAGAAGGTACACGGAGTCCTAATTTAGCGTTTAATTTAATTAAATAATAAACCCAATATCGTCCACATGGCTTCGTCGATTAATCAAGCGAGTAATGATGTAAAAGCTGAAGACAGCAATAGACGGTGTAATTACGGCAAGGTATTAATTAAACACAAAGAACTGCTGCACAAGTCTTGGGAAATATTTATTAATGAGTGCTAAAGGGAAGGAAGGGGATCGTCCTTTTAATATTCTCTTTTCATATCTCCCGTGAGTTTTGACTCGGTAACCCTCACAGATATTGCATTGCCACGTAGGTCTCTACATTCGCTTTCTTAGCGTCTGAAGAAGAAAGGCGAAGAAGAATGTAATCTTATACGACAGACCTTCTTCATCTACACACACATACTGTTGACTGTCGTGTGCGTGTTTAAGTGAACCTTGGGTTTGAGCAGTGGCTCCAGAAATGGCAAAGTCACCTCGTCGTTGGAATCTGTGGAAGTGGGTGGGGCTGGGATAATGGACTTAGAGTTGGGTGGTGTCATTGCTCAATATTTCCCTGTTGTGAAAAGAGCCTGTGAGACAAGACAGGACAATGGAAGATGTTCATCTTGCTCACATCTCATCCGAAAGTGACAGCCACCCTTTGACATGAATATGGCTCCCACACCCACTCCCGTTCTCCTTGGAGGAGCCAACAGACCCGCCGTCCTGGTGAACCAACGAGGCTTTTACCCTATTGAAGAGCTAAGCAAAATTCTTGGTATCATTAAATCCCAAATGGGATAAGATTTCGTTGTGAAGAGCATTTTGGGGAAGCGTTGTTACTTCTCTAACTGAATTGCTGGCTGTAGTCTCTCGCAGAGTCTTGAGGGAATCGTAAGACGGGAGACAGAACAAGAGAAGGCACTCAAATTATTGTAAATCTGAATTTGATCATAATGGAAGACGAGAGGGTTGTGTCCAACAAGAGATTATTGGAATTGAAAGAGTAATTTGTGCCATGTGATGACAACACTTTTCAAATTTATTGTACACTGACACACACACATGAATTGAGCCATCCACATGAAGGGAATTGTGTAGAGAGAGAGAGAGAGAGAGAGTCCAGTGGAGAGACTCGGTGGTGGTGGTGATGATGGTGGCAGATGGTCAGTTTGAAGAAAGGAGAAAACATTCTGACCAGACCGCACAGCCCTAAGAAGCCTATAAGTCTAATAGTGAGAGTCTTGGACAATTTCCTTCTTCCTCGGCTGTGTGTCAAGAATAGAAAAAAGGAGCTCGACATGACCGAGAGACGCTTTTTTGATCACGTTCTTTCCTTTTCTCCAACTTGATTAGCTCACTCTCCGGATTCAATATCACTTTCTTCCTGCGAAAAAACCTTAATAAATCCTTTTACACGCTCTTATTGCTCTCTTCCTCTCCTTACGATGAGAGTCCGATGAAGGCCCTCCAGCAGAAATTGAGACCTTCTTCACACACACACACAGCTAAAGATGAAAGAAGAATTCAGGCAGGCAGGAGAAGTTGCCCACTTTACCTGCAAAAACTATTTTAATCGCATCCATTTGTGACCACAAGATTGTGCTGTGTCATGGATTTATGGTGTCCCACACCCTGTCTCGCTCTCTCTTTACCCTTTCACCACTTCCTCCATCTCATCCTCCAACTTCCACTCTTAATATTACATTTACAGAAATGAGTTTTTAAACAGAGAGAAACGCAAGACCCTCATAACTTGTGGAGACAGTTAACAGAATGTCGTAAAGCGGCCCTCCTCTCAAATGTGTCGTCATATTTTTACGTCTTTTTTTAGAGACACACGCTTCCTTCATTGTTAGTCATACTGACTCTCGGTACTTTTCGCTTTATTGCTGATGAGAAGAAGTATCTTTCTCTACATGAGTTAGTCAAATCGTCAAATCTCAGCCACCCACTCGTCCTCTCACTCCTCAAAGTCTTAAAAAATCCGACACTCTCCAACACTTCTCAGAAATACGGAGATTTTAAAAATAAACAAGTCTTTCTATTTCTCCGTTCAACTAAAAAGGGTCCACCCTTCCCTCTTAAATAAAAAGATCCTTGCACAGCAGCCCATCATCAGAAGAACTAAATGAGCCAGAAAGAAATGAATGTAACTTTATCTCCCAGACGCTTGGAGTGTGAGATTACACTGTTACACTATGCGTAGGAGAAGCCGAAAGCTAGCGAACATTTCAATTCGTGGGAGAGTGAACAAAAAGGCTTCTTGTACTTATTAAAGTACCCACACACCAAAAACAACCTAAGTGAAAAGTCAAGTGACACAACCACCTTCTTGGGTCATGAAAGGAGGGTGGTCACAATAATTCATCCCTTCGTAGGAAAAACAGAAACGCATTCATCAGCAGCAGCAGGAACTTCTGAAGGAGAGAGACTCTCTCATGTTTTGTTGGTTCCTCTCTGTTGTGTGCGTGAAGAAGGAAAGGAATTCGAGAAATCGGATTATGACACTCCACCCTTCTCCGTACTAACAAAAATACTCTTGCATCTCATCCACTTCACTTCATCAAAATTAAGACTCACTCAGGAATATTATTATGAGAGCTCACGCTCAGAAAGAACCGACTGAGGAAGGATTATCCTTGTCTTGCTTGAGGAAGCTGTGCTCTTCAGTATGAGCCTTATGAAAAAATCCTAATTTAATGGTTTAACGAAACGAGAAGAAATCAAAAGGAGTGAGAGGGAGAAATTAACAAAATTGAATCTTAGCTTTATCCCATGAACAAAACAGTGGGCTCATAAATCAAGCAGAGAGAAGAAAGTTTAGTCTCCTTCTTTGCTTTGCTTTTGGTGCATTAATTCTCCAAAACACTTTATCGAATAAGTGGAAATGCTTTTTGAAGAGGTTCCCTCTACACACTCTCTCTCTCTCTCTCTATAGAGAGCAGCTGGATTGAAGTTTGAAGTGGAGATGAACATGGGAGAAGAAATATTATGCAAAAGACTTTTCAGGAAAGATCCACTTTAGAAGGAGACTCGCGTTTGACGCACTGCAAATGAAACAACTTCCTTCTTACAACAAACTAAAAAGTATATAAAAATTAGTATCAGTCCAAGTGCTTTTTTGTGCCTCACACACTCATCTCCTCTTCCTGGAGAGATAAAAGAGTAGCACAGTTTCTGAAAAAGTTATTTTGGTCCAGACGAATGGGGGAGAAGAGAGAGTTAATTTTAAGGAGCTTTTGCATGCATGCATACAGTCCATCCTAAGAACCAAATAAATCTTGTCATCTTAAGCCATACAAGCGTTGTGTTTTCCCAGAAGTTTCTCCCGAGTCAAATACGAGATGACAGTTTGATTTCTTAATTTCAAGCACATTATCCTTTCTACCTAGACGAAAACATTCCCCGAGTTAAATTAACTACACACACACACAAGACGACGAGTCGAGTGGTTGACTTGTGACAAACATGTGTTGAGGACTCAACCTCATGTCACTCAAGACTTTCAGACATACGAAAACCACAATAAATGAGCCACGAGAGCAAAAGGACACCGCACCAGTAGCAAAGTCCCCATTACTTTCATCCGTGTGTGTGTAGTAAAATGTAAACTCAGTTTGTGTGAGTTGTAAGAAGGTGCAATGAATTGAGGCATGAGAAAGTTTGGAGGAAACTGGAAACCATCCCGGGTTTCCGGTGAATTCCGGTCTTTTTCCTTTACACCCGTCTTATATACCAACTTTGCCTCATCCACACAGTGCGCGTTCGGATGCACATAAAGCCACAGCTTTTGCATAACCAAAAATAGCCTTCTCATCTTCTACACATGGAGCACATAGGAAGTCACATATTATCTACTTGCTTTCCCGTCCTCTAATGATGAATCTGATAACAAGCAAATTAACCAAATGTAGAGTTTCCGATGGACAATTTTCTAATTTGATGAACTCGTCGTATCCTGAATCAATATCCTTATATCCTAGTTCCAAATTAAATTTACTTTGAAACAAAATCTACTTGAGTAAACTATGCATGCGCTTTCAGCTTTTGGTCTTTTAGTTTTATCTTCACTTTGCATATGAAAGTCTTACTGAGACTCATCCATAAATGTTGGAAGAGTGTACCTTAGATATTACGTATGGAGATTTCCCGTGATGCACTATATGTAGATTCTGTGAATAAAGTAAATTGCTATTCTGCTGACAGCAAAAATAAACAAGGAGTTGCGGTTCATTATTTGCATTTGAAGCATTGAGCCTTAAGATTGCACGTTTAATGTTGGAGAGAGGGTAGTTTAGTAGGTATCCGAATTATCTTATATACGGTTTTGGTGCATGAAGCATAAAAGTGTGTGTGCATGGGTGTGTGTGTGTGTTCTCTTTGGGTTTCGATGGACCCCAGAGAAGTTTTTCTACTTAGGAAGAGTACTTTTACTCCCTTTGAGTATCTCTGTGAATCGATTGGTACTTAGGAAGAACTCAAGGACTAAAGTCTCTAATGCTATGTTGGACTATTAGTTCTTGAGTTTAATGCTTTAACTTTGCTCTTAGAGAAAGACTTACTCCTTGATGATGCGGTTAAGAGGGATGGGAGACATTTGTGTGTGTCACTCAGCAAGTAATTCGAGACAAAGGGTGTCCCATTCATTTCCGAACTAAATATAGTTTCTCGGTGCAACAAGACTCCTCTTCCTGAAGGTACAAGTGAAAGGATTTCATGACAAAAATGGAACCAACCTCCATTGACTATTTATAGACTTAAACATGTAATCCTTTGAGATTCTCGTGTAGTTAGTTATCTCCGGAGGCCAACAAGCTCTTCGTCATCTCTTCCAGCTAATTTCATCTCATTTACTGTATCTCCAGGAAAGTACACAAAATCAAGCCTTCGACTAATTCAAGATTATGGGAATTTAATAGGAAATAAATGTCTGGTAAATTAAATTAGCTGCAGTGCAATTTATCACTTTTATCTAATTACAGATACATAATACACGCCAAACAATTTGTATGCACTACTATGCATTAATATGGAGGAGCTTGCACGGGTTATAATTCTGCAACAAGCCAGGCAGAAAATGAAATTGCAGAAATTGTGTTTAACACTAACTCAAACGCACGTCACTGGATCCACTGTTTACATGAGCAGTAGTGAAAACGACTCGCCCAAATGATCACTTTCAACCTAATCTCGTACAAATCTTGATATCCTTTGAAGAGCTAAGATAAAAGGCTTCAGGTTTACGTAACTTGAGTAAGAAACGAATTACAGAGTTACTCTCACAAGTCAGTACACGTGAAAAGAACGAAGTTGGCTAAAAAGTTGATTTTAATGAACTTGACGCTAATTAGCGAGACCTTTCATTTCCCTTGTGTTTGTCCCTGTCTACTTTTTGTATCTTTTGACATTGCGCTTTATAACATAAATAGAATAAAAAACTCCAGTAAAAACAAACATGCTGAAGTTTGTTCTTTTAGTTTATAACTTGATATTATGAAATGAAAATATATGGATTCGCAATAAACTCTTCCAACGAAGAAACTTTGAAAGTGTACTAGAAAGTGTATATAAGTAAGTGTAGATATATTGATGTATGTTATTACGTTACGTGTTCACTAATAGAAAATAAAAGAGAAAACAAGTTTAGGATCGAATTTCCACCGAATCAAGTCTATTTGTGGCGGAAATGATGAGGAGAAACGAAATGTTATGCACAATGGAAAAACAGTTGTTGTATGTTGTATTCTGACCATTATTATAATGTTTTTGGATTTTGCAAAACCCAACGGATGATGGAAGGATTGAAGGGGAGAATGTGGGAATAAGAGGATTACACTGGTGAATCGTACGAACCACAATTGTGTCTCAAACGAAGCAAGAAGAAAGTAGACGTCTCTTTTACTCCAGGAGATGAGGATTAAGGGGAATATGGAAATTACCAAAACTGTAGGGTCCTCATCTTTTGGAAATGAGTCCATTCCACCCCATGGAATCAAACGATGGAATATGGCCAAAAGAAGAATTTCGTGCTGACAATTACGACTTTACCCTTTCTAGTGTGTAATAGTTTTATGGGGAATTATGTGGTATTCAAAGTACAAGCGGAGGAACCTCTTCTTCAAGTCTTCCTCACTGGCCCTTACGCATCATGCGCGCCTTGGCCTTGATGACTCGATAGCTGTCACCATTCCACATGGTCTTATGTAATGGCATAATGGCTCGGTGATTCTCTAACTACGAGAAGAAATGATATCATCGCAACACACAATTGTCTCTCGTCCCATCTTATCTCTGTGTGGGACTTTAAGACTCTCCTTTCCACCTTGGTGCATAGGATAATCCAGACTCTCCTTCTTCCTTCATCCATTCTGCTGGAGAACTTTTTGGACTCTCTCCAACCTCACCAAACTTTCTTTGCACACGCAAACCTACGTCTTTGTCTGTGCCTCTCCTCTCTCCCCGCTATGCTCAGAACCTTTATTATTACATTTAGAAGTGTGTGAATGATTATGATTATAGTGTGATTCTTCTCCATTCTCTTCCTTCCTTGTGTGTGTATGATTTAACTCGAAAATGTGTCAGTTCATCAGTTACTCCAACTTCTTAAAAGAAAGGGTTGTCCACAAAACTTTAGGTAGTCAGCCGTGGAAGAGTGGGACACGCCAACTGCAACGCAAGTAAATTTTACTGTAAGGAGACTTTTGGAGTACTAAACTTGGTTCCAGGAAAAAAGAAACCGGAACTTGAGACTTTTTTCTATAGTTGCTACTTGCACTGGCATTTTTCATCTTTTTATGATCATAATATATTTCCAGAGGGGTTGACTTTCTTGAGAAAGAGACAACCGGAGAAGGAAGGAAGGAAACTGAACCGGCACATCAACGATGTATGCATACATATGAAGAGAGTTATTGATTCCCTCGTGTGTGTCACTTCACTAAGCCAATGTCAACAGAGGGTTTCATATGAGTCAGAGATCGAGTGAAGCAGCCACCCCCACTAACACACTACATTATCATCATAAAGGCCATCCTCTCCTCCTGATGTCTTTTTAATTCTCTCAACAAGAATCTTCATTGATTCTTTTTCGAAAAGTACGCTGATTCACGAAAGCCAGACAGGCTCCACCGTTGTTGAGCCTTCTTGGATTCATTGCCAGTTGGCTGCGACGTCAAGTTCGCTTTTGGCAAGGCTCCTATGTGCACATAGGCACACACAGGGTGTAGTATTAATACTAGCAAAACAGAGTTGATATCATCTTTATTCCCATGAAAGATGTTGTACACATGTATATAGGTAGTATAAAGTAAAGTTGCTACTAGGGGTGTTCTATTAGGCAGTTAAACGAAAGGGTGAAGGACCAGACCATAATAATGTACCATGCAACTATTTGCCATTCAAAGATACAAACAAGTAGAGACGTATTTCATTTAGTCAGATAAAATTGACATGAGTGTATCCGCAATGTTCAAATGATGTCGAGAAGCGAGCGTAAGTCGGCTCGTGGCTTCTTCATGATTGTTTAGATTTGAAGGAAAGACCACTTGAGATTTTCCAGGAGAACTTCGTGTTTACCTCATAAAGGAGATAAAGAAGAAACATTTACACACAACAGCTACCATCAACTGTAGCAGCAGCAGTGGAACTCTCTCACCAGAAATACTCCATCTGAGGAGAAACGGAACCATGCAACATTTTTAAAACGCTCCTTCCCTATGAAACACTGTAAGACATTCTCCGAAGAAACACTCTGGATTTTTTGCTTGTTAGTCTCATGAATTTATCCCGAGTACCCAAATATTTACCCCGAACACCATCATATTATTAACTTTTAGGCTCTAGAGACGTGTGTACTTAAGGTAGAGAGGTGGAGAGTGTGTCCCTGGCTGACAATAACACACGTTTTTGTTCAGTCTCTTTCAATGGAATTATAATTAGAGTTCATCAATCGATCCAACAATCAAAACATGACTTAAGTTGTAATTTGGATGTAAAAAGAGGCTTTGCCAGCCTTGACGTGTATCTTAAAAGGTAAGAGAATTAACTGACAGTAAATGACAGAAGGGAAATGGAAATTTCGACTCAGTCTTCGTGTATATGACCTCGGCAGTTGGTCTTGACACTGAAGTAAAATAAAGGAAGGTTTGGCACCTCCACACTCTCACAAGTTAAAGACTTTAACCAATTATCCAAGCAGTCCTGAATGGTAAATTGACCTTATTATATTTATTGACTTTATTGAGACAGCATCTGCAGAAGACGTCTTCTATTTCCGTTGCCTTTCATAGCTTCCAGCAAATTCAGAAGACCGACGGGGTGAAATTAATATCTATATCACTTCAGTAGCTGTATAAAGATGATAAAGCTTTAATAGGATAAACGTACAGCAGTTATGTTCGTATTGAATTCAGGAAATATTGGTAAACTATATAATATCTCTCAATACTACTGGTTGTATTGACTTTGACACGCAGAAAATATAACAGGATGATTCTTTGTAGAATTGAGTTATTTCCAATATTCTAATATTAAATATTGAAGCCTTTGAAGGTGTTTTCACATCGCGATTATTGAGTATTAATCAAAAGAACCAGGAACTCATAAAAAAGTATAGATGCCGAGATAAAAGAGGTTTCGTCTTTGTATATAGTTCAGTGGAGGTTGTTGTACAAAAATCATATAATCAGATTTTTGACATTGAATAGCATCAATGGCTTCAACGGAATAAATGGAAACAAGTGGGTGTGGATCCCGGAGTCTTCTCTGGGAAATATGATAGAAAAAAACATTCTTGTATTCATATAGCTGCTCATCCTGCATCAAAAGATATTCGCATTTAAATATTCAAATTGGGCTAACACTCATCCGTACATGTGGGTTTTGACTTCCTAAGATACTACCGCACCACAAACCAAACCGCAAAGCAACCCGTCCTGCCTCTTCTCTTAAAGATTCGCCAGTCAATTTTTTGCAGACTAGATTCACTAAATTTTAGGCAGGATACGGAAGCCACTTCTTACAAAATTGCAGCCATACATTCTTAGCTGCAGTTTCGCAACACACACTACAAGACGCGTTTAAGACTGTTCAGTGAATCTTCGAGCACGCAACAAATAAAATTAATTGCGCGTTCACTTTCATACACTTTGTACTTGCATTGCATGCTAACCAGTCGGAAGGGTAATCTTTGCACAAACAAATCAATCAATCATTATTTCCTTCTTTCTCATACAATCTACCTAAAAGTCAAAGTCAATGTCAACGCGAAAAAAATTGCACGCATATTAAAGCAACAATTTGATGGGACAATAAAGAGATTTTATTGTCTGATGGACCTCATGAAACTAACCTCAAACAACAAAGGCTAAACAGCTAAAGGCATTTTACTGCAGAACAAGTGCATTGGCAAACTACTGTCCACCGCTCTGCCTACGCCTCGTATAAGCTGTTAACAGCTGCTTGTTGCTATTTTTAGGAGCTTTAGTGGCAGTAAGAAAGCTGTTGGAGATTATTTCTGTGAATGAGCTGCTGTTTTTATGATGCTCATTTGGTCTTCTGGTCACAAAGAAGAAACATGATGTGAGGATGCGACACAAATGACATACACGTCTTCTGTATCACCATTAAAGGAATGTGTGTCATCCTTAACTTTTTATGCGGTTCTAGTCTCGACTTGATTAACTGTGTGATTAGATTTATAATATAAGTAGTATTGTCAAAAGTCAAAAGAAAGGGAAGGGTCTATCGCAATTCGCAATGTTACAGACAAATGATATTCGTCGTAACTAAATTATGCAAATCGTATTTTGAGAGTAAGAGTTTCAGCAAACACAAAGACAAAGTCTCGAAGGTGTTATGCAAGTAGAATTAAAATTAGTTTTACAACTAGACACACACAACCTTTCTTGCTTGTTGACCTGAACTTGATTTACCACACGGCTATTTATAGTAACTTGTATATCTCCTACAGATTGGAGAATTTTGAAGGCTAACCAATCATCCATTGTGTAATGGTATTCATATTCTTTTAATTTGCAATTAAACCTTGGATTACTCTCTAAGCCTGCTGTGTACAAAACCTAAATTGATGTTTCACATTTCAGTCACAACTCAATTTGCAAAACCGTCCGTTGCAGGTTGAATTAGTGTTTCTTGATTCTCGTCTTCCTCGTTCCTTGGATAGTCTTATCAAAAGACGCGTGTCTCTCTTCCAGCAGCAGAGTGGAGTAACCTTTCAGGTGGAGTTAATTAGCCCTTCTGGCTGGAGAAGACTGAACAAGCTTGGAAGACTCATCATGGCTCATTCCAAGTTGGACAAGTGGTGGTTGTAGATGTAGCCCAGTGAGAGTCAACAGAAGATCATCTTTGCATTTCCATCGCTCGTCTTTGAAAAAGACTCTTCTTCTGATCTTCGGTGACAAGTACAAATGTACGTTGTAACCAGAAGGAATGATGAGAGGACTACACGTGCCTAGTCATCTTCTCCTTTTGATATTCTCTGCTACAACTCTTCTCCACTTGGAAAGCTGTCTTGCCCAACCACCAACATATCGTCTCAAAGGGCCAGTTTACCCCTTAACACCCTTTCCCCTGCTAGACTCTCTCAATGTGCCTCAAGCCTTTAAGAACAGACATTATCTTAAGTTTCTCCTCAAATGTGTGTTTTTCGAAGGGCATTGTGATATCATGGGCAAATGGCTCAAGCGTAAGTCACGCGTTCCTATCTATTCGACTTTTTCCAATTCTCAAAACCATTAATTTATTTCCTATAAACCAGCTCGGGCGATGGCAGGTCTGTTCGGAAACTGCTTAGGTTGCACCGAGTTCCAAAAGCAAAACTTGAATGGTTGGCTGGAACTTCTTATTGATCAAAACCCTGAGGAGTTCAGAGCAGCTATGGTCAAGGTGTGTGTGGACCTCCAGCTTCCCGTCGGAGAAGAAGACTTCAGACTGATTCAGTCTTATTATTCCTGACATCTACCAAAGGTATTCTTTTGAGAATCACATATCTGCGCAAATATTGTGGTCCTCTATGGAATACCATTAGCAAAGACACACAGTCTGCTCAAAACTGTCCAGTTTTACTCTCTCTACCTGTAATTATATTTATTATGTACCTTCCTCCCATTACTTCATGTACTTCAAACATTTACCTCATTCTCGCTGCTCTCGTTGTGAAAGAGAGAAAGGAGATAAAATAAAACGAGCAATTCTCATCCCCACATCCCACATTTACTTTTCCTTTTTTTGTTGACACGGAATAGAGAATGATGACCATTTTAGTAGATTGTTGAACGTGCATGCGGAATGCAAAAAGGTTGGGTGGTAGTATGTATATGGTAATGTGGGTTCAGAGAATGAGAGAGTAAAGGATGAATTTTAATTTGGGGATTGATTCTGTTCCAATAATTTTGTGGAAAGAAGGATCAAAAAGGGAGATCAATTTTAAAGTGGGATTTATATCTCTGCGTTCGCCATGAATCTTACTTTTCTTATTTCCAGAAGAAGCCTCCGAGTTGGAATAATCGGGAGTATGAATATTGACCGAATCCTTATCTTTTCCTATCTCTCGGGTGCATAAAGTGCTTTTTAATACGAACCTTTACCACAAGGTGAAGTAGGATCTCCGTATCTTAAAGGGAGATAGAATTTTATTATGACCCAATATCGCTTCTTCCTTCCCAGCCTCGCCATTTATTCTTCCTTTCCCCACTTTCACCCAAGAATAAAGTTAAGAAGAACTGCTTCTCTAAAGAGAAACACATGTCTCTTGCTCGAAAAGGGAAACAAGTGCTTTTAAGCTAATCATCCATCGATCAAAATGTAATGTACACGGAGTGCATTGTAAGCCTTATAGGCGAGTGTACGTCTTGTCGCAATAAAATTCCCAGCTGCTCCACCCTCAAGAACGCCGGGGTAATTGTCGGGATGTTTCCCGAATCCCTAAGTAGCATTAATGATCTTAATCCACCCCATTAGATCCCATCTACTCTTTTCCTTCACTTAATCCTTTTTCTAAAATGGCAATTTTAGCAGCAGAAACCAAAATAGTCCTGAGCTTGGCAAATCCAGAGTGACACACTTCCTTTTTCTCTCATTGAATAAATGAATATCATCTTATGCAGTTAATCTATCTCAAGCCATGGAAAATGGTTAACGAGGATTTTACTTTCACAAGAGAGTATAACGAATGTGTGTACTATTGTACATTGTACACACAAGTCCAATTAAAGTTGGAA
>JAQGBV010000710.1:0-22633 GCA_034698685.1 Isotomurus pseudopalustris
TGAGGGGATTTCAAGGAAAATGTAACTCTTCGACGGGGCTAGGAGAGAAATTCAATTCTGATACTCGTTTACTACTCTCAGTTCTGCAAGCTGACTGACATTTTTACCTAATGAGAAGTATGATTTTCAACTGATGAATGAATAATATGTAATGTTGAATAATTATTGGATAGGCTGGAGTTCCAGAGCTCACCGAGTAGGAATGAAAACCAAAGCAAGATTATTCAATGTGTTAATTGGTAGTCAAATAATGACGATCATCCAAATCCAAATTGTGTTAAAAACACGTAGAAATAATGCAGCGAGGTTTTAATATCGAGATTTCGTAATAATTTATTGAGTCAACTGTATAGTTACGGTTTGTGGTAGTGTGCGGTAATTCGCGAGTCGTATTTGCGATGTAGTGTTAATTAATTTAATGCTACACAATTCAATTTAATACTAGAGACATTAACAGAGACAGAATTCAGTTCTGTGGCAAGAACACACATCAATCGACATCTCCAATAAGAACTAGTTCAAAAAAATAAAAGTAGAAGCTGATTAATCAGTATTAATCACACACATATCTGCTTGCTCGGCCTGTAACAGTGGAGTAGCTTGGAGGTGGTGGAGTTCTTCCATTCTGGGGAGTTTCTTCAGAGTCTTCCTCTTCTGCACTTCCGTTTCCAGTTTCTGCTCCGGAATCCTCCGTTTCCTTCAGCATGTCTTCCACTTCTCCTGGCTTCTGGTGAGGGAAAGCATCATTAAACTTGGGTGCTGTCGCCATCGGAAATATTGCTGGAATACTCGGTTGAACACTTCCACTTGCATTGAAGACATCCAAGTTAGGAACTCCGTTGGTGTTTCTCTGTAAGTTCAACAGTTACAAGATTGTGATAAAATCAAGTGTCAGTGTTTATATTTTGAAATATTTTTACCTGCACAACCCCTGTTACAGTGAAGATGTCGACAGTTCGACCATTCCCGTCTACGTAAGACGGAGCATAAGAATGAGGTTCAAATCTATCTGCATCACCACCTGCTCCTCCTCCATCAGACATTCCAACCTACAAATCAATTTGAAATCTAATCTTGTCTTTCTAAATTAAACTAAAGTTGACATATTTATACCTGAGTGGTCCGGACGTGATATGGAAAGCTTTTATTAGCTGCTGAAGGTCTGGTCAGACCCTAATGAACGAAAAACTATGTAAGGCTAAAAATGCAAATACCAATCCATTGATTGAGAATATCTCTTTACCAGAAACACAACATGCCCAACAAAGGCAATTGTGTGCTGAATTGAGACAGCAACTTTCTCCCGAACCCACTTGTCAATAACATAATTTGATATCAGAATTACGATGGGACCAGAAATGAACCTAAGATAAAGCATTCAGTTATTAATATTATTATACACAGAATGAGATTGAGAGTAGCTTTGACTTTTAGGAAATCTTGCCAGATCGAGAATATCCCAAAGAACGGAATGTAAAACGTAGACTTCTCTGGATAATGTTTCAGTGTAAAAAATATTCCATACACGAACATCAGGTACCCGATAATTCGCAGAACTAATATTCCATATCCTGCTTCAGATTCATAAATGTACAACACTAGACCGGGATCGAATGTCTGCAATTCAAATAATTCAAATTCATTCAGAAACTTGCTGATTCTTGACTAAGTCAACAGTACTAGCATGCATTTTAATAATGGAATATTGGGTTCTTACGTATCGTTCCAACACAAAAAGCAATGAATATACGAGAACATATGAGCAGTTGAATAAAGTTAGTTTGACAGCGCTTGCTGGTCGTAATCGACCTCGGGTAACAGTGAACCCTTTAGCAAGCAACAGCAGAAGGAGGACGAATACAAATTCACTTCCTCCTTCAAGAATCCTCCCTGTAAATCGTAATTTTAGTTGAAGAGAAAACTTTCCTTGTCGATTGGCAAAAAAATTGCTCAGTACCAACGAGTTTTACTATTGGTAATCCTATTCCGTTGGAAGCGTAGTTTCCATATGCAATGCAAAGCATCATGATTCCTGCTGTTTGAAGGGCCATCGAAACCAGAAAGAGTTTATATGTTGTATGAAACAACTGTCGACATTTCAACTCCACTGTTTAACCCGAAATCGAATAGATTTACTTCAGCTCAAGACTCTCAAGAAGGCAAGACAAAATCGAGTTTTATCGGACACCGACCACTTACCGGCAAATATCATCGCACAAAATAACAAGAAGAGATAGACGAAGCAAAATGCAGTCAGGATAGGCAAAATGTCTGGAATCATCAATAATTAAATACTCGTTTCGAGTTGAACAGTCCGCACTAAGACAGGCAAAGAATAATCAAAGATGTACTTACAGAACTCATCTGCAGAAAAATGTTCATACCAGTAGTCTCCCCGGACTCCGTTTTTCATCCAAAACTTGTAGTGCATGTCTATTCCCTAATGACCAATCAGGAAATGACTTACATGAAGAACAACACACCTGAAGGTATAATACTAGTTGAGTAATTTACCTTTGAACTATTGCAATTAGATACAGCAATGAACCACCATCGTTCCCTTGCAGACTTGAAGCGTCTAGAGTTCTTGCAGACTGTATGAGTGACAGAAGTCTCGATCACTTCGGTCAAGTTGGCTTCAGGTGGGGGCGATATCTTTCGTATTGGATGATTCACATTTTCACAGCCCGACTCGTAGTCATATCCTGAAGAGTAGATTACCTTTGAAGCAATTTCCCGTGGAACCTTTGTGGGGGTTAATTTGATAACTTGATAGTATGGAGGCTCTCCTCTTAATACTTTCATCTTCTTCTCGCAAGTCTGAATAAGTTCAAAAGTTTTTTGAAGGAAATTAAGACCAAAGAAAGCTACGAATGTTTAAAAGTGTACATCTGCTTTAGGATTTCTATAAGCATCGTTCCATTGAAGGTCCGGGTACATGAGAAGGCTGAGTTCTCCATCCGACTGAAATCGGCATTTATTTGTGATTTCATTGGAATTGCAATTTCTCACATATCAAACTTGACTTATTGTTAGCACTTACACTTTTGTAATCGATGTTGAACTCAAAACTGCCCTCGAAAGAGAGGAAGCAAAACCTTTCCAGGAAGACCCACGACTGCCAATTTCACCAATTAATACGTTTGCATATTTAATGCATGTTGTATCATTCGATTTACATGAACTTTGAGGGAAACAAGATCAATGTTAATTACCTCTCGGGTTTTCAAATGGTCGTAAACAAATTTTCCATTCACAGGTGTAAATGAAGCCGCAAACAATCCTAAAATAAGCTGAACTTCCACAGTGATCCAAAGGATGTACATCTTAGTTGAGTGTATCGTAAAATTTATGATTAAAAGTATTAAGTCAGTAAATATCAATGACGAAGTATTTGTAGATGCGTATCCAAGAAATTGGATCTTTTACTGACTTACAATGTTGGCATTTTAAGTTTAGGTAGATGGCCAATGATAGCCATGTAGCAATTCTGGCAGTGCAGTGTTTCAAGTATTAACTAGATTGAAAAAGGCGTCAATAATTAAAAAAAGTTCTATTGCAATTCACAATTCAAAATGGTTGAATATAACTCGCCTCCGTCTGGTCTATCACCTGTATCGCAATATCGCATATTCCATTTTTACTCGAAGTTGAAGTAGCTTTCTCTAAGGATCAATATTAAGCCCAAATTATTAACATGGCAGTGTAGTGGGAATTGGTTGCGAGTGGTGCTGCTTTCACTAAACAACTTTTTCAACGTCGTGAGGGAAGGTAGGAGAAAGTATCATTTATAGCTAGTGAAAGCGCATCAACTTTTCCTAGCTTGCCTTAGACGTTTGTGGCACTTACAACTTAAGAGCTTACTACTACTCATGCCACAACTGGAGTATAGGAATTGGTGGGTATTACCTCAGTCCTCAGTCTACTGACTATGCCGTACTAATACCTTTACCTTCCAGAGTCTCCAGCGAGACACAGAAGCCAAACAAACGGGAACATTCCATGTAAGTGAGAATAATGATTAATCAAACTGTTTTATCAATATAATATTAGTCCTCTTCGGCCAGGCACGCAACCTGGCCTCCTGCTTATTTTGGAAAAATTCATTTCTCTGAACACGATGACCCACGAATTGAACTGAAGTCGGTAGAAAGTTCCCATGAATGAAAACCGTATCACAGCAATTAAATTTTGACGTTATTTTATTATTTTTAAATGATGGATAGTAACTTAAAAAACTCCAATAAAAACTTATACAGGGAAGTGTTCGTAACGTTAAGCGTATCAAGAAAGGGTACATGCATTACTATGTTAGAAATGGAAGTAATTTAATGTTTTGTGTTTTCGACACAGATGACAGATTTGTCAGCTGCAATTTCCAGAGATTGAAGTATAAAGATGACTACTGGCTCTGTTTTTCATAGATTTTTTTTATTGTTCAGTGTTCAGGCTGATCTCTTCTTTGTAGATAGTATACTAGAAGTATCAAAAAGTAACTTATAGCAGTGAGCAGATTAATAAAATAAACCCAAATTGACTGGCAATTCGCTACATGAAAACGGAAATCTAATAAAAAATCGATCAAACATTCATCGATTCAGTAATATAGGGTTCAAAATAAAAGTCAAAAACTTACTCATGCGATCCAGCCTGGACAGTAAATACTCGAAGACGCTTTGTTGTTGCTGGGCAAGATTTTCAAACTGATCCTGGAAATCCATTGCGGATTCTTCATATTTCGCCAGTGTCTTCTCGCAATCTTTAATCTTTGCAATCTGGTCCCGGCATCGATGCTCGTAATCATCCACCTTGTCTTCAAGCAACTGAATCCGTTCATCCTTGACTCTTGAATCCCTCTGGCACTCTTGCAGAGCTCTTTCAAGCTCTAAGATTCTTAAGTCCTTCCCAGACATTTCTGCAATTCAAAATTCACTCCTTAAATCCGATTTAGTCTGGGCCTGTATTCGCCTGTTCAAAACGCTATGTATCAGCACCTTAATTGACAATCCGTATCTTTTTGGAGGTACCTCAGCAGCCGTTTCGTTCAACTTGATTTGTAAGATTTCTCCGGATTCTATTTATACCAGTCGCCCAAAAAGATGTGACTGATGACAAATCTCGAGTCTCGACTGTAAAACAGCCAACTCAAACTTGTTGTTGAAATTATATTATATTTCATGTTTTATTACATTGAACTCATTCATGTCAATTCATGACTATAATATGTATTCGTACTTCTGACTTCTCTGCTTAAGCGTTTGTCTTCAAAGATCACGTCTTTGGTTGTTTGGTTAAGTTAAACTCACCATTCCTGAGCTCATTATTGACGCCTTGGACTACGAGAAATGTAAGGAAAGTAAAGCGTAAGTGAATGTGCAACTTCTGCAGATATGTGACTACAAGAGAATTGCTCTACTGCTATTCTTGTCAATCTTTTATGCATTAACCAACAACATTGAACTTAAACATAATAGTCATCTACTTCGCATCTATATCCAGAATTTGATCTGTCTTCATCTTCTCAAAAGTCTAAAAAGAAATGCCACAAGATCGATTTTTACAAGCAACCTCATGCTCGAATAATGAGTATTTACCTATTCATTAAACTATCATGTTGTAAAATATTAAAAATAAAAGTTGGTTTCAAAACTCAAATTGAGTTTCGAAATCGTGTAATGAAGCTTTAAATGAAGATGAAGAAAGAGGGTTAATTTTGTAAGGTTTGTCGATCAGTGGGTAGTACTGTGTGAGTCTGTGCCTAACAAAGAGGATAGAGTGGGACAAGTTGAGGTCACCTAGTGGAGGGAGAAGAGAGTGTGGAGAGAAAGACAGGGAAAGGCGCGTAGGTTTGAATCCACCCATGCTCCACTCTCATTCTCGCCGTGTGTGTTTGTTCGCACTAACTGCGCTCCTCTGTCCCAGGCGAATTATTCCTGTAAAATCCACCTTATCGACGCTTCGGTAAGTCCTTATTCGTCACATAGACCCTTAGCCGTGTTACTTCTCTTTCAGGTGTACAGCAGTACTTAATCTTTGCTTGAGAAGTCGTACCTAACGTGTTTTGAAACTGTAGTTATACATGAGGGCTGGGGATTGTGTTGGTGGCACTGGTGGCGGATATTAAAGTTGCCGACTTTTTAGTAGTGGATTTTTTAGTGCTGTGTTAAATCTTTCGACAATTTGAGTGTATGGACAAGGGTTGATGATACGTGAATCTTAACTTTATTAAAAGGTCGTTTAATTAATTACAATTTGTTATGATTATTGATTTGCAGGCAGGTATGGCTGTCGTACAGTTTAAATATCCTTCCTCTGTGAAGGATGTTGATCAACATAAATTCGTTAGGGCCTTCGCTCAGTTCTTGAAGAAGTAAGTGAAATTCATGAAGAGCTACTATGTGAGCTTGTAATTTGTACAACCCTTATTAAGTTATTGACGTTTATTTCATTTCAGGTCTGGAAAGCTGAAGGTTCCAGAGTGGGTCGACCTTGTCAAGACCTCAAAATCTAAGGAATTGGCTCCCTACGATGAGGACTGGTTCTACATTCGGTGTGCGGCGATTGCTAGGCACATGTACATTCGATCCCCCATTGGAACCAACACCGTTACTAAGATCTTCGGATGTAAGTTACACTCAGATGACTCGATATGGTGTTAGTATGCCATGATGTGTGACATTGATTGCACGACACTATTCATGTGTAGGTAACAAGAAGAATGGAGCAAGTCCAAGCCACTTCTGTCGTAGCTCGGGATCCGTTGCCAGAAAGGCCCTTCAAGCTCTGGAAGGCATCAGGATCGCCGAGAAGGTCCCAGACGGTGTTGGCCGCAGATTAACTTCTCAGGGCCGCAGAGATTTGGACCGGATCGCAGCGCAACTCAAGAAAACAAAGACAGTTGCCTAAATGTTAATTCCCAGACTTCTTTCTCAATAAAGAACTTTAAAAACATCTGTGCAGAGTTTAACACCTAATTTCTTCGTTACATTCGCAAATCCCATGAAACAATGAATTCGGATCAACGAGGATTTTTTAACCTTAGAGATTTAAAATTAATTTTATTAGTTCATAGTTCATGATGTTCTCTAATGTTGGAATTGTGGATGGAAACTTCTATTTCGTTACTTCTAATTTTCATTCAGCTATTCACAATAGATTAAAAATAGATTTTTTTCTGGACTGGAGGTGGTGTGACCTGTGACGTGATTCATAAGCTTTAATGAAGTTTGAAAGTTATGATGGAATTCAGTGCAGTCACAATTCAGTGAGATACTACAAATACTTTATCAGACATTATAGATCTCCAGAGCACTCCAGCCGGAGTTTCAGAATACCACAAAGTGCCACAAACTGGCACAAACCACAATCAGTTCTCTTCTAAGCCATCGAATGTCATAGTTCACATAAATCTACTAAGGCTGGAATTACTGGACCAGTTGGACTCGACGCAGCCTGCCGGCGTTTACCATTACCGGCAATAATTATAAAATTAGATTGCGCTTCACAATTGCATGAAATCATCATCATCGGTTTTTTAACAAAAAGGCAGAGGTTATCTTTGTTCAGAATGCCCGACTTTCGACCACTTCCGAGCAAGCAGAGTGGGGACAGTGGGGAGTCTGGGGACTGGGGAATATGACATGTCTACATAGCATGTCTAGGTCTGCCGGCAATGTAAATCCCGTATTGAAGTGCGCATGATTGCATATTACATAGACACCATAGTCTCGTTCACATTGCATGGAGGTTGTTGCACTTGACCAAGGTTCGTTCCTCACACCCCCACTTCATCCCCACTCCTTCCAGGCTAAGGGAATTGTCTTGCAGGTACCTGTAAAGTACCTTCGAAATCTGCTAAGCCAATTAATTAGCACTATTTTAGATAAAACTAATTGGGGACGTAAGCTTAACGGAACTATTTTTAGAGCGTGCGGTGTGAACAGCCCTTGTGCGGTGTGTGCTGAGGCGGAGTCACTAGTGGTCCTCCGCCTCCTCCGTCCGTCTTCTCTTTTGCTTCGGCTCCTCTGCCTCGTTCTTTCTTCCCCGTTAGCCATTTTGAGAACACACATCTCTCCTCCGAGCTCCCAAATTAATAATTATTGTCGAATTTCGTCACTGTGTCGATTACTCGTGAATTATGAGTTATGCACCCCTCAATGGAAACGGTCTCGAGCAGCAGGTAAGCCAAGAAAATTACAAGTTTTCTATCTACTTTCTTCACTAACCTTCATTTAGTTTCAGTAGGGCAGAGTTTAATTTTTATTATCATTTCCGCTATGTCTGGTAGATTTGGCAGTGAGTTGACGGTCAGTTTGAGCATTTTAGACTAAATCATCATCTTAATAAGAACGTAGTGACCTAATTTTTCAAGCATTTAATCTTGCAATGTTGAATGATAATAGCAGGAGTGTCATAAATGTCACACGCTTTGTGTGAACAAGGTTAATTGTTCGATCATTGTGAATTTATTTGTTAGAGAGTAATTTTTGCCATGACGTAAGGTTAAATTCTTTTTTTTAATAGACTGATGTTTGTTGATTTATTTTATTTATTTAATGTTTGTTATTTGACAACCACTTTTGGATGAGAATCGGTTCTTGTGCATCAAAATCTAGCTATATCAAATCTGGTCGGTCGAAATTTTTCGAAATGTGCCCGTGACATTGAAAGTTCTCTCGAATACTTTTGAGTTATCCTCAGCCTCCTCAGCTATTATAATCACGATTTCACAAGTTCAATTTTATGGAGAAGAAATGAAATAATTTTAATTCGTATTTAACTACATTAACTTTTGTATTGTAATAGTAATTGAGTAGTAACATTTTTATTAGGAAGATTAGGAATTGAGCATGCACTGTACTCGTGACTCGTGAAGAAGGTTTGGTGGGTTTAGCCGACCTAAAAAAGAGAAATCTCCGGGCAAAATGTCAGGCTGTCAGGCAGGCACAGGTAGGTCGACGGTTGGGATGGTCCACAAGCTGAAAGTGTGAAGCGAGCATAGCCTATAAAAGATTCTGTGGGAGATTCATTTTACATGTCAATTACGTCAGCAGAGAGCAGACAACTGTGCAGGACATCATTTCTTATCAATTCGATGAATGAATGCGCAGAAATATGTAAAAAAACAGCTACTTCTACAGTGTAACTTGTAACTCTTCTCTTGCAAAATTAGAAAATAATTTCCAATTAAAAATCAAACTTTAAGATTGAATGAAGAAAGCTAAAGGACAGTATGCAACTTGTTGCGGAGGTCTTGGTTTTGTTCCGTCAGCTAGTCTGTCTGTATTTGATCTACAACGGATTCTGATGGCCGTGCTAGTGGATAAGAAATGTTCAATGGAAAGGCTTAACATGGGAAGGGAACCGTGGTTCGTAGTAGTGGTTGGTTGACGTAATCATGTAATGCAGGACAGGATTGCAAAAAGTTGATCTTCAGATCTTCAGTTAGCAATAAGCTTTTGCACATGCTCCGGCTCCTGCCTTGTGGCAGCTAACTATCGTCTGTCATGACTCATCATCTTTCGTCACTAATCATCAGATAATCTGCGTGTCGCATCAACGTTTGTTCGTTCTTCTATATCCGTAAAATGTCGGTGTAATTATCTCATTCTATTCGCAAAGGTTGACCGTAACACATCACACAGTGACCGTGTATTACAAACACTTAAGGGAAACGCTCTTTTCGTACTTTTGGTTTTTTTGAGTTGTATTTTAATATTTCGAAATGTCTTCTTGTTCTCCAAACAATAACAAGGATTTGGATTTGGGATCACAGTTGGCTGGTCTAGACTTGAATCAGCAAGGAGTTGGCGTCCTGAACCAGCAAAGATATGTACCACCCCACATGCGAGGTGGCAGCGGAGGTGGGTCTGACTACAAAGGAGGATACGAAGGTCAGCCACAGTTCATTCAACAAGGGGTTCCCCCCCAAGCGTATCAGCAACCCCCTCCTCCGGGACCCCCAGGCCCAGGAGGACCACAACAAATGTACCAACCTAATCCTAACTATGTAGGTGGTCGAGGAGGTCCAAGAGGCCGTGGTGGCGATGGCGGCATGACTCGCGTTTACAATAATAGTGGAGGACGTGGAGGTTATTCAAACGGTAATGGTTATCAACAGTCTCAAGGGCAGCCTGATGGAGGCCAGTGGAACAATGGTGGTGGATACAACAGCTACGGTGGCGGCCGTGGACGAGGAGGCAGTCGAGGAGGTTACCAGAATGGGAACGCTGCAGGCGGATGGAGCAACGGGTATGGTGGTGGCGGTGCTCCTGGCACTAATGGAGCTCCAGTAAGGAATAACAGATGGAATGAAGATGGAGGAAACAGTTATCGTGGAGGGTCACGAGGATACTCCTATGCTGGATACAATAATACTAGTGGGGTCAGCTTCTCTGGAAATGTTGAGGATTGGAAAAATCCTCTGCCCAAAGACGAGCGAGTTGAAGGTGAACTCTTTGCCACGGGAAATACTGGCATCAATTTTGACAAATATGAAGACATTCCAGTCGAAGCAACTGGAAATGATTGTCCGGAGTGCATCAACTCGGTATGTAATATCGTTGTATTGAGCTAAGTTTTGTTCAGTTTTTAGCGACATACCTAATTATAATTTTGTTTATTACAGTTCGAGGACATCACCTTCTCAGAAATTGTGCGAAGTAACATCAAATTGGCACGATATTCACACCCGACTCCTGTGCAGGTATATAATTCCCATTAAAATTTAGAAGATGTTATTGTGGAAGTCAAAGCATAATCTGATTTGTTTGTTTAGAAATATGCAATTCCTATCATTATGTCTGCCCGTGACGTAATGGCTTGTGCCCAAACTGGCTCAGGCAAAACAGCTGCATTTTTGGTACCGATTCTGAACAGTATCTTCGAAAGAGGACCAGAACTGTTCAGTTTCAAGGTGGGTGCTAACGATTGCGATAAAGTAAATACTCAATACTTTCTAAATATATCAATTTATTCTCAGTCTCTTTTGACTACATTTTCGAAACTTGTTTTACTGATAGCGTATTTTGAATTCTTTAGCCCAAAAGCTACAGTAGAAAGTCCAAGCAGTACCCTGTTGCTCTAGTATTAGCTCCAACCAGGGAGCTGGCTACTCAGATTTACATCGAGGCTAGAAAATTTGCGTACAGATCTCGAGTGAGGCCATGCGTTGTTTATGGCGGTGCACCTGTAAGTATTTCAATTTAAGTCCAACTAGAATTGAGTTTTCTGTGTGTGATTGAAGGAGTGAACCTTTAGAAGTTGACTTACTGAATATTATTTTTATTAATAGATTGAAGAGCAATTGCGGGACTTGGAAAGAGGATGTCAAATCCTTGTTGCCACTCCTGGACGATTGACAGATATGTTGAAGCGAGATCGTGTGGGTCTTGACAATTGTAGATTCCTTGTACTGGATGAAGCTGATCGTATGTTAGACATGGGATTTGAACCACAAATTCGTGAAATCGTTGAGCGAGATACTATGCCTAAGACCGGAGACAGGCAAACTCTTATGTTCTCGGCTACTTTTCCCAAGGAAATACAGGTAATTTCAGAATTCAATTGATTTTGTGATCTCATGTGATGTGATCGTTAGTCGTTTGGCCATCTTACGATTAGTGCTAAATTTTGCTTATAATAATCTACAGATGTTAGCCAGAGATTTCTTGGACAATTATATCTTCTTGGCTGTTGGTCGTGTTGGATCAACATCAGAAAATATCACTCAGAAAGTTCTTTGGGTAGAAGAACACGACAAGAGGGCTTACCTTTTGGACTTATTAAATGCTTCTGAAAGATTTGATGCATCCAACTTGATCCTAGTCTTTGTTGAAACAAAGCGAGGTGTAGACCAGTTGGCTGACTTCTTGATGAGTGAAGGTTTTCCTGCAACTTCTATACATGGAGACCGATCGCAGCGGGACCGAGAGGATGCACTGAAATATTTCCGAAACGGACGAACGCCCATTCTCATCGCTACTGCTGTAAGTTTAATCTACGTATTTACAGTACGCCTGCCTGTAATTAATGATGCTATTTAAGAACACTTGAAACCTGAGGTAGAGTGAGGAATATTTTCGCTTCTGAACTTACTGGATTAGAAATCAGTAATATGCAACAATGGTGCAGAAGTGATAACATAATTTTTTTGCAGGTGGCTGCTCGTGGCTTGGACATTCCCAATATTAAGCATGTTATCAACTTTGACCTGCCATCTGACATTGAAGAATATGTTCACCGAATCGGACGTACTGGACGTATGGGTAACCTTGGACTAGCTACATCGTTCTTTAATGATAAAAACAAGAACCTTGTTCGAGATTTGGTTGAACTTGTGGTTGAAACCAAACAAGAAATGCCAACATGGCTTGAAATGATCAACAATGAAATTCGATCGTCATTCAATTCTGGTGCTCGTCGTGGCACTGGAGCTAAGCGATATGGAGGTGGAGGATTTGGGGCTAGGGATTATCGTCAAACTCCGCATCGTGGTGGTGGTCATCAAGGAAGTGGTGGCGGCCACGGACGAGGAGGATATGGCGGCGGTGGATACGCTCCTCGTAAGTATTTCGCTGTTGAGTTCGCTTTGACTTGCTTACTTCCTGTAGTAACTTCAACTAATTCCTATTACGCCTGCCACTAACAGACATAATACCTGGAAACCATTTAAAATGCGATTTGCGTTAGGTTCATTGCCATTACATGTGCTGTGTGTTGTGTCTTACGAGTTTTGTTGGTTTGTTTTCTAGAGCAATCATATGCACCAATGTACGCTCCGCAGCAAGGATATGGAGGATCGTACGGATCTGGAGCTAACTCTACTGACTGGTGGGACAAATAAGGAGTAGAGTCTGTAGGCACGCAATTTTTCAGACTGGTTCGTTAATTTAATTTTCTAATATGCTAGTAACTCTCGATGTAAGCACTACGATGTTCAGTTGTTTGCGTCAACTTGCAAATTTTCTTTCCAATTCTGTATTACACGATAAGTTGCAAGAATATCTCAGCTCCCATTGTTTATATATTTACGTTTTAAGTCGCAAATTTTTCTACGCAAGGCGCAACTCTCAGTCACTGCTGTGTAGGCCCAGGGTTACAGGTGTAGCCACGATGTATGTAATAGGTAGTGTAGTGTGCTAGTGTAGTGAGTGTAATTTGAAATGATATGTTTCAATCCAGAATAGAATAAAAGATAAAATCGGCGAATAGGAGTCTCTGATAAGCGTCGCATTTTCAGTGACAAAATTAAAAAATAATTTCATGCTCAACAGTGACAATTTGATTATGATTTATCGAAGACTCGTTTACTCCTAAACTCTTAATTGTCCTCAAGACGAGAAAGTGATTCATAAAGCGGAACTTCCATGTGAAGGACACCTTAATTATGTAGACCAATGTAAAAAATTCTTATTTTGTAATGTAATTCATGCGAATTTAACGAACCAGTGTTATTTTCAGCTTAGTGAGCGTGCAGTCCTACGATTGTATATAGTATAGCTACTTAAAATTACTAATGATACATTGTATCAAACAGTTTAAACGAAAATTAATCTCTGAGGTAAATATTTGCCGTCCCAAACCTTACTAATACAAATATCTCATGCAATTGTGTTCTATGGGTCGGTAGCAACTCCTGTAAAATTGTAGACCCGAGTGCACAAATGAAAACCGGTACGAAAGTTAATATGTGGGTCGTACTCCTGTCATTTATAAAAAAAATCAATGAATTAATGATTTTGCTCTGCCGATAACTAAGATATTTACGAGATCATCTTGTACCGCAATTTGTCCTAACGAAGAAAAGGATAGGTTGCCTTTGAAGGAAGAATTCATGTCAGTCGTACGTAAACAAATGATAGTGAACTATCAAAGACTGACCTGAGTTTTGTGGGGCATGTTTTAAAATCACTTTCGCTGATCTGATCAACACGAACTGAACCGTATAAAGCTGTAATTAAATCATGTCACATTGTGGAGAATATTTAACTGCCGAATGTGATACTAGATGACGTTTTTGTGATGATCTTCCATGAAAACGGGTTGCCCTAGATGAAAAACAATTTATAGGGAAGATAAATAATGGTGAAAAAGCTCTCTTTTGCACTAATGATGAACTGCACAGTTTTCATGCTTTTTACATAATCTGATTGGATTGGTAGTGGGTAGTTAATGTATGAAAGGGTAACTTACGAGGATGAAGTGTCAATAATTGTATTAATTTTGTAGTTAGATAACTGTTGTTTTCAATAATTATTGTGAGACCACAAGAAAATTCTAGTTCTGAGTGAGTGATGATTGTTTGTAGAAGCTGCCACTTATCACTTCGTACTTGGTTTTGACTTACACAGTCTTTTCCCGTCTGTGTTCTTCGCAAATCTGAGGGAAAGCTTTATGACTTAATTAATTTAATGAGCTCATTTGATACAACAACAGTATTTTAACTTATTAAGTATGAAAAGTCTTCATATAGGAACAGTCGGCTTTACTGAATACTCTGTGTATTCATACGAATTTGATTATCTAATGTGATACAGTATTTTTACCTCGCGTCCATTTTTCGCACACAAAAGAACTTTCAAGTCATATCAAGTCATCTTCAAAATTTAAAATCAGTTAAGGTGCTACCATAATTATTGTGAATTTATAATTCAACTGAAAGGTGCGTGTTGGATCATCCATTACTATTTATAATTTTTAAGTCAATGCTTATATTTGTTAAAATTCGTTGTAGTGTGACTGTTCCTAGCTTGGAAGTTTGTTACGAATTGTTGTTGAAATGAGCTAATTTGCGTACACAAGGATTGCTGTACATTGTGATGATATGCAATGACGCGTGTTAATAACAATGCAGAGAGAACGAAAAGGATGATTGAGTCAGTAGCGATCTTTGCGTGTTGGATGGTGTAGTTGGTAGTGACAAAGTGCAAGAATGTAATGGTAGGCTATAATTGTGACAAAGTTATTGCTGCCACAATAGGACATTGTTAAAAAAATAACAAGAATTGTGATGCACCCATCGAGTATTCTTTGTACAAAGAGATGCAGAATGATTCTCTTACTAATTTATTCTGCTGTGAGTCCGAATACTTGTAATATAACTCTGATGACGAAAAAGTTTAATAAGTATGAAACTCATGTAATTAAAGTTCTTAACGCGTTGGTTAGAAGCAACGTGTGTGATTTAGAGTTAGATGGTTTGATCTGATGGGTGGATCAGAAACCCACCTTGTTACAAAGTGCATACGAAGATGTAATCAATAATGAATCACTGCCACTACAAATGACTGATTCCTTCTGAACTGTGATCTCTCTGCATTTATTAACCCACCAAAAGTACAGGTTAATTACTACTGTCCAGAATTTAGCTGGGGAGTTGTAATTTGTTGGAGTTGGTAGTTCTCTGCGCTACCAATAAGACTTGTTAGTACGCTCTAAAGTGTTATTCCTTCTCTGCCACGCTGCTATAATCTGCTCTCGTACAAAAAGTATTCACAACTCCTTAAAAGTATTACAACTTAAGCAGTGCAGCAGAATTGATTTTTACGCAATCTCACTTTTTCAAGGAAAGCTATTCTCGAAGTATCTCTACAAATTGGAAGGGGATAGGTGCAGAGTAGGGTTATCTCTGTGATCTTAGTCTCCTGTGTAAACATTTTTAAGTACTAATGAAAATTTGTGATATTTGTCATGTAAAAGAGAGCTGGTATACTGTGGGGATGTTAAATAAAATGATCAGTTGAAAGTTTGTCAGTGAAAACAAAGGAAAAAACTACGAAGAAAGATCTCGTAAAACAAACAATTTATATCGGTACACGTATTTTATATTTTACAAATCTAAACTCAATCAAATTGGGTTGGTCCGGCCGGATCGGTCCCCTTTTTTCTCTACAGTCATGATAATTGTTTGAGTTAAATACGTTGATGAATTTTAAACATGCAAATCCAAGGTATTACGCAATTATTAGTAATCATTAGTCGAAAAATGTAATAGACAGAGCTTTTTCATGGAAGAAGGTCTGTCTCAGTTTTTATACCAAAGAAACTCTGGTGTTCAGAGTTTCACTCTTCAATTATTTGAAGAACCCACAAGCACGGTTTAAATGAAAAAAAATGGGATGGCAAAATAATCCTCGACTGGATTCGGCAATTTAGATTAAGAGTTAGTTAATTAATGTACATGTATTCAAAAACTTGCCACACAGATGTGAAGTGTAAAAGAGGTAGTTGAAAGAAATACGATACGTTGGAATATAATGCCAGTCATCAATGCTACCATGTAGTGTTTGTGATTGTTTGTTAAGAAAGTATGTAATAGGAACTACCGATTTGATGTACTCGATTTACACTATGATAAAAAGAAAATAAACAGCAACAACAAGTTGCTTTGTTTGTGTGGAATCAATGTAGTTAATTGTTGATCTATGATTTCTTTAATCTTCATGTGCAGCATATTATTCATCAAATACTCATTTTATAAAATACCTATCGAAGTGAAGACCTCGGCTGCATATTGGCTGGATTGGATGTTACGCAACACAGTACGTAAGTGGTAAGCTTTACTAACGGACAAAATCGAAACGAAATTTTTCTTGTACTGGCTGATTACATTATAAATTGTGACATCGCTATTGTGTAGAAGAGCGTACCAATATTAAAAATCAATTATGATATATTGGATTGGTATCTGATTGTGACATGTTGCGGAATAAACGAATTTATTTAAAATTTGAATTTCTTGGTGAGTTTCTTAGATATTCTTGATCATAACTCAGTTGACAACTATCGCTTATGGGCTTCGCAGTGCTCACAACCAAGCAAAACTTGTCATCGTAAGTAATAAGTGTAAAATAAGTCTACAAAACATGATTCCTGTTACAATTAAAAAGCGTATAAAAATGTTGCTTCGGATTTCTTCGATTTTTAAACTGAATTGTTTTCATTACTGCGAAAGTCCAACTGGAGAATTTCTGAAAAAGGAACCCAAAAAGTCACTAAAATATTACATTAACAACTTGTTCCTTCTCTTTCAAGTGTTATTCGTCGTGCTTCGATTTCCGTACGCTTTGAATGACCGCACTGATATGCGATATTTACAAATCTTTGGTCTGATATCTGCAATTCTACTCCTGGCGCTTGCATGCGTTGGTACTTTGGAATTTCTAATGCGAGGAGAATACTTAATAAATTACATCAACCGAGGATATTACGCCGCCGAAAAATTCGCAAGTAATTAATTAACTTAAGATTTAAGATGAATCGGGTGTATGCGTATTTTGAATTGCTATTTGTATTTTACTGCGTGATAAAGGTATCAACTGCAAACCGGCTGTATTGCAAAATGGAATTAATACACTTCGGGTTGTAGACCATTTATTGCACTTTTTGTATTTATTTGGAGTAGCTACTACCTTAATTATACCTCTTTTTAGTTTTATTGATCCTCACGGAAACTTGTTCTTTTCCTGCATGTTCACAAATCATCCTTTACAAGATCCGTGGTACCTGAATTTCATCCTTTTTCCATTTTTAGTTATTTTCCAATCATACATTTTTCATTTCGTCCTCATTATATTCTGTACCTGGTTATACCTTTTACTCCCATTTGTCATTGCTTTGATTCATTCTTTGCAAGGATTTAAATGGTCTAGTACAGGGAGCAGTTTTTCTAGCAAGCTGTACAAATCTTCATCACTTTCTGCAACAAATATGACCTTCTGGTTAAGAATATTTGTAATGCTAGTAGACGAGGCAAATAAAAGTTTGGGCAACACTCTGATACCCTTTCACTACATAATAGTTATGTTGCAGGCTATTGCTGACAACAGTGGAGCGATCATCATACCAATTGGAAGATCTCCCATCAAAGACATTATTGTTAAAGTGTTAACGGTTTCGATTTCTCTGATTTGCACTGTGTATTTAGTGATGACTCTTACATACTTCGCTAAGCTTGGAACGTGTCATCAAAAAGCTGTGAGGTCTTTCAAGTACCGTGTATTGAGTTCGTACGAAAGAAAACTAGTTAGGAGTTTGAGACCGTGTAACATTCGTCTTGGGCCATTTTGTAGGATTGGAAAAATGACTGCATGCGCAGCCTCAATGGCTGTTTTAAAGTACACAGGGAAAGTATTAATAAGTTTTCGTAAAAACAAATAATATTTTGTCAGTGAAATCGCTAACCATTCATCTGTAGCGTTAGTAAATTAAGCTAAGGCAGAGCTAAGACACATTAAAATCTTAAAATGTAGAGACTTTATTATGCAGTGTTCCGGAACAAAATAAAATGTATCAAACTTTCAACAACTTCATCGACTTCTTTACTTTCATAGTTTCATCACGATGTACCATATTTCCCTTGAGAATAGCCCCCACCCCCTCAGTTTAGTGCACCTCCCTCACTAGTACACCCTCCTTTGGAAGCCTTTTAAAACTATAACGAAATAATTCGTCGTAGAAAAATATGCTTCAATTTATTGCTTCATCTAATTTCAAACAAATAATTCTCATTTGATATAAAATCTGATAAAAGTAAAGGGTTTAAATATTAAAGCCACCGGGGCAATTCCTAATTAAGGGAAATGCGTTACTTTGTATTCACCCTATCCATATTCGGTTTTCGGTTTTATAACCAAACTCAAACACTTCTTTTCGAAACCAGCATTTTCGTTACAAATCCTAAAGAATGCCTAAGATGCATACAAATTAGAAATTGCTTTTGGTTTACTATGCCAAAGTAATTACTATTTAGGTCTGATATGTACGAATGCATATCACAGATGGGAATCGAGGCTATTGCGGGAAAGTAGTGGTTATCTTCGACTGAAGTCTGGATTTTTCATATAAATGCAAATTACAAGGTGAACATATTTTTCTCCCTACAGCGTTTACCAATTACCCGAGTTATTATTGAATATGGTTGGCTTACATTATTAGCTTTTGTAATAGTATACATTATCTCAGTTAGTGATAAAGTTGGGGACTTTTCGTTAATGCTGGTAAATGGATAACAATGACACAGTATTGTAGTAATGAAACTAAGTTGCTATCCTGCTAAATGCCATGTTGCATGTGATCGTAAGCATTATGGGTGATGATGGGTAATTTTGGCTATTAAATAAAATCATTCAAAATCTATGGTCTTATTCATTCACTGATTACGCTTTCAAAATATTTCATGGACTTTTATTCTGTACTGCTACATTGGAGCTATACTTAGCCTTAGGTTTGACAAGCCACATTTATAGTTTGGTCTTTCATGTAAAAGATTTTGGAGAATGTTAATTAGACTCAAAATATTAATAATTGCCGATCGAAATGATTTTGTATAGTTCTAAGAGTTCAAGAGTTGTAACTTTTTATTGTGAAGTTTTGCAGGCTCCTATTTAGATTTATAGTTTGTTTAGCAAGTGTATTTGATAGATTTGATGTTTTAAACTCGATGGATCATTTATTTTAGGTTTTAGGTTTACACTCATCATCGTTTCTTAGGTTCTTAGCTGTTTTCATTGTATATTCTTAGTGAACGCATTAAAGTAGCTTAGGTATTTATCTGTAAGTACACCGATTAAAGATGATTTCCCAAGAAATTTACAACACTCAACGTGTTTTTCTGGCCCTTGCGACTTTCTTAAAATGCAATCCCTTTCGTTACAGTGGAGCTAAAGGAGAATTGTTACTTGTCTTAGAACCAAATAAACTGAAATATTATTTCAGCAGAGGTGTCGTTTACTCGCACACAATTTTCTTAATAACTCGTATTCCAATGGCAGTAAAAGATTGCAGCAGTCTACGAGTATTTCGAATGCTGACACTCATGTGCTCTCTATTGATGAATACTTACGCAGTATTGGCATCGGCAGAGTTTCTGTTTCGTGGAGATTTTCTTGTAAGCATGATCAACCGTATGTACTACGCGCTCTACAAATTCCAAAGTAAGTGAAATGTCTATTTTTATAATGGAGATTTTTGAATTTTGTTTCTGTTACGATGTCTGCACATTTTAGGAACATTTGTCAAACCATCGCTCAGCAGGACCGATACACTTCCACACTTGGGAATCGAGTCGTACTTTAAAGCACTTCTACATGGCTCTCAAATTGTTTGCGTCTCTCTTTCGATGATTAGTTTGTTTTTTCCTGGTCATAACCTTTTCGTTACATCAGCTTTCTCTCGTTCCCCTCTTCAGGATTGTTGGATGGTAAAATACTTACTTATTCCAGCTTTTGTACCATATCATAGTTTCATCTTTCTCAGCAACAACAGCGCTATAACTTTGTATATTGTCATTTTCGTACCGGTCACAATGGCCATGATAATAGTATTCAAAGAAACCCAACCGAAGAAAGCGTCAAAATGGCTTGTAAAGAAAACGTACAACTTTGTATTGCTACAGAGCTGCATGAAAGGATTTCAACTGCTAAACCAAGAAATTAACTTAACTCTAAGCAGAACTGTCATCCCATTTAGTTTTAGTGTCATGATTGCCATCTCAGTTGGTCTAAATTGTTGTTTGGTACTATTAAAATTGAACAGATCTGTAATAATAGTTGCGATTGTTAAAGGCACGATTGCTGCCATTTCAATAACTTTGCCGTGTGTTTTAGTACATGTTTTATCTCATGTGGGTAAGCTCACTAAATTGTCTCAAGCTTGGTTAAGATCGTGGAAGAACACAAAACTTACTCCGTATGAGAAACGGATTCACAAATGCTTGAGACCTTTTAGCTTGGACGTAGGTCCGTTTTTTAAAGTGCAAAAAGTGATGGCCTTCTCCGCAACATTGGCTATTATACGCTACACTGGCAAAGCTCTCATATTCTTGTCTTGAATTTATGATTGAGAATCTACGCTTTTAAGATAAATAATTTAAGACTACGCAGGAAGTGTGGATGCTGCTAACCTTCGTTCCCCTTCTCTTCCTCTGCAGCTAAATGAGCATCTCAAGATGTTATATAAGAAAGACAAAGATCAAGCAGCTTTTATGAGAAGAAACTCGATACAAGCTCCAGGGCAGTGCCAGTGACTCATCTACAAAACAACCCTGACGTATCACCTGAAGTTGACCATAACACAATTTTAAGAATTAGTAGCTATTTGTATTTACATCTTATAGGAACTATACCTGTGCTGAATATTTTTTATGAATAAATACTAATCGGATATTATATTTGAACAACACCATGAATTGGTTAAGTCAGGCGAAAGAATGTCTCACATTAAAGACTTCTCATGAAGGTACCTAACATTGATAATTTACTAATAACATTTTTAAATATTAACTAAGGTTATTCGTCGTTATCTCTATTTCAGTAAACTTGGACGCGAAAGGAGTCCCAAAGTACATAAATATAAACGGTAATTTAAAACTTCCAATTAACTATATGTCGGAAACTATCATACGATATAATAATATTATGCTATTAGCAGCCTTCTTATTTCATCCTTTATGCCACGTGTTTTTACCTTTTTATAAATTATTCAGGAGTTATATTAAATTATTGTCACAATAGCGTGCATAATGTACCTTTGTATAATACCTTTCAGTTAGCGGACTTCCAAACCTTGACGGACTTGTCATACCCGGTAGGTATACGCGGAATAAGTCCGATTTTTACTTCATTTCCTAGTCGGGTTTTCCTGACTTCTTGATTTCCTGGTTCCCTATGTTTTCTTCGGTGATACTGATTTTGATTTCAGCCATAACATTTATCTTCATTTGGTTTCATTTATTTTAAACATATTTAGTGAGCCGTTCTACAAGCAATGCATTAATTGTGTTGATTTACTCAGTCGCGTTTTTTTTCGTCTCTCATGGAATTCACCAAATTGTTTATGCAGCAATCGAGTTAACCAGAGCTATCTACGAAGGCTTTATATTTCTGGAGGAATATGTGAATATTTTTTGGTTCTACTTCAATCGCCCTATCCTATTGTGTATGTTCATTCACGTCTTTGTAATTTTTCCATTTCATCATCGACATGGTCCGAATTGCAAATGCAAACTTTTGATTAATAATGAATTTTTCAGGATGAAACTCTGTGTGTTAACTTGTTTGATTAATTGTACTTTTCTCTTATCAAATCAGGCTTCAGTATTTCTCGGAACTTGTTTAGCGTATTATGTGATGTGTCAAATAAGCTTGAGAAAATCGTGGAAGTAATACGTCGATAAAATGTCAACGTCGATCAAAGATTAAGGCTTTATTGGTCAGAGTTTATCATTTTATCCATCAATGATAATTCCTTCCTACTTCCTACACCAAGCAGCTTTTTCGAATACAGTTAAAGGACTTGATGATAATGACTTCGACCACGATAGGATCTTTATTCTGTAGGTAGTAATAATGTTGAGGTCAAGAGCTACTTATTTAGGTTGTAACATTGTATTTGTGTCTATTTATGAACATGTTTTTGGATAATTCTTAATCCTTCTTGAATAAATAAAATCACAGAATAACATTTTTGTATCCGTCGCAGTCGATCGTTTCAATCATTTATCCAAATCAGAGAGAAAATACATGTCACAATATTATGCAGTAAGTGATAGTGCTCGGCGATAGCACTTATGTTGGTGTACAATTGGATCAAAGGTTCTGCCTTTCTGGATAACTTGAGCTTGAAAATGGTGATA